>NQII01000015.1:0-67203 GCA_002778355.1 Clitarchus hookeri
TGCATTCTTTCCGTCTGCGACTAGCCTGGACCTGACTTTGAGAGAAGACCCCATAGTTTTATTGGGCGCGACTCCATAGCAAAGTTCAATGCATGCCTCTATTGTAGTTTCGCATGTACCTGGTTTGTATATTATGAGGTATAATAGCAGTCTCGGAAAGCAGTTTTCAACTATGTTTGATGGCATTAAAAAAATATTTCAAATGTCTTGAAAGTACCATTCTGTCGTCGTCTGGAATGTTCTTTCTTTTCGTAGGTAAACCTATTGGGGTTAGGTTTTAATAGTTTCATTTTAAAAAAATGCATTTTTCAAACACACCACAACTTGTTTCAAGCAGCAAGTATGTGACCGCACTGCACCGACACATGGAAAAAAATCTATCAGCCACACGTTAATTGTTAACTTGTACAGCTTAAAAAAAAATTAATTTCTCCCTCTTTTCAGCAAATGCTCCTTTAAAGGATGCACAAATCCAAATGTTAGCAAACTGTTCGGCACACTAGGCCATTAAGGAATGCAAGTTAATACACCACCTAACACTAAATAAAATTAAAATTAGCCAAAATGTATTATTTTAAATGTGAAGCCATGATCAACAATATGTACCAAAACATGTAAAAAAGTTTTCCGACAATCAGAAAAAAAATAATTAATTTTAGGTGGTTGTCATTTTGGCCGAGTGAATAACAGCAGTAAATATCATATATACTATGTGGACAAAGATCAAAATGTTAATTTAATGAGAACAGCAAAATAGTAAAAGCAAATATAAAAATAGTACTTCAATGTCCAGGTTGAAGTGTTTTTTTTTACTATAAAACCATATTGGAGACATTCTTGCAAGATTGCAAAAAAAAATCAACACTATCTAGGAACCTCAACATAAGTTAGAAAAAAGTTAAAACCCTAAAAAGTGATTTTTTCACCAATGGCAACGTCCTGCTTTATCTTAGTTAAAATACAATGCTTTCTATTGTTCATGCATTTGCATAAACATTATAAAATTTTAATGCAATCCAATCACGCATATAAGGATAAATTATTGTTAACTGATCATAAATTTTTAATAATAAAATCTGCATTAAAATAACAGTACAAATTTGGCTGTAATATTGCACAAATAAAATTTCAATTTATAAGTCTTTCATAATAAAACTGAAAACACAGAAACCTGGTATTTTTAGAAACGAAATTCCCCTTAAAATAACGCCACAAAATTGTGTCGCTACACATATGTTATCAGAGATCCCCTGAAAAAGGCCTCCATGTTTCGTACTATCCTCTAGTGTATTTATTTGGTAATAATGAAGCTACACCAAGATATCTAGCAATTACACTTCAAAAATTGCTGCACCTGTCACAAATAACTTGCATATAAAGGAATGCGTGGTTTGAGAAAGTCAACAACCACACAATTGTCAAAGAAATTTCACATGTTAAATTGATGAATAATAAACACAATTATTTAAAATGACAATAGACCTAATTGAAATTTTTTTAACATTAGAAAAGTAAGACTTGGTTTCTGCCTTGACACCCCCTCGAAGATCAAGATAATGCTGAACNAAATTTTTTTAACATTAGAAAAGTAAGACTTGGTTTCTGCCTTGACACCCCCTCGAAGATCAAGATAATGCTGAACTCCTGGAAATTGTCATTAAATAATTAAACATCTGCTATATCTATAAAAATATTGCATCGTAATCATTCTTTCATGTACTGGACCAAGCTGCCTATTATGATCTAGCTTTCTTTCTTTATTGCTTCCTCGGATGTCCTACTTATTTTATTTTATTAGTTTGGTTTCAATAATTTGGACATGTGTGAATTCTAGATGTAAATGATCATTGGTTTGACTTTCAAGACTTTTATGTTCTCATTTCTTTTGTCATCCCATTTAGTGCAGTCATCTGTTTGGTCCATAAACTGTATTTCCCTTGCTGTGACTTCGGACATGTCCATGGTTCTGAAGTCTATACTTCACAATCGCAAAATAGGGTCGGAGTGATGGCTTCATTATATGCTTCGATAGTCTTGTTGCTTTCGTGCATTTTTTTTTTGCAGAGAGAGAGAGATATAAAATATTGTAAACAACGGCCTTCTTATAAAAATATTGTAAACAAAGCAAAATATGTGTAGGAACCAAAATTGTAGAAAGAGCTATTTTATCTTGGTGAAACTAGGCAAGCAACGAACAGAGAATGGAAACTTGTTGAAAGAGGTATGAGATGGGATATTTGACTNAGAGAGAGCTCTTTCTACAATTTTGGTTCCTACACATATTTTGCTTTGTTTACAATATTTTTATAAGAAGGCCGTTATTTTGGCTGTTCTTAGATGAATGATTTTTGAAGATCCTCTTCTGATGTTGCTAAGGCATCTTATGTCATGTAAGCCATATGAAATCTCTTTTAATTTGTACAGAACCATATTGTTTCTTTCTCCATTCTTCCAGTCAAATATCCCATCTCATACCTCTTTCAACAAGTTTCCATTCTCTGTTCGTTGCTTGCCTAGTTTCACCAAGATAAAATAGCTCTTTCTACAATTTTGGTTCCTACACATATTTTGCTTTGTTTACAATATTTTTATAAGAAGGCCGTTATTTTGGCTGTTCTTAGATGAATGATTTTTGAAGATCCTCTTCTGATGTTGCTAAGGCATCTTATGTCATGTAAGCCATATGAAATCTCTTTTAATTTGTACAGAACCATATTGTTTCTTTCTCCATTCTTCCAGTCAAATATCCCATCTCATACCTCTTTCAACAAGTTTCCATTCTCTGTTTGTTGCTTGCCTAGTTTTACCAAGATAAAATTAGAGTTGTAAACATTGTATACCTACCTTCTCCTTACACTAAGTTTACATTTAAAATGTCCAATTTACATATCTTAATCATACAATCTAACACTACGTAAGTAAAAATTTTTTGTAGTATATGCTTTATAGCCTATTTAATGGCATGTTGTCATACAGTTCCACAATGCTACATATCTCATATTTAGTTCTTACATTCACCATTGTGCATAAAAAGACACTCACCTCGTAAAGATATTTTTCCTCTATCTTTAGTGTTTTGCCGGTCCCTTTCATAAATTCTTTTATCAATTCTTTCTCAGAATCAAACAGGTTATTTTCTGAAAATGATTTTTGTACAGCAGGATGCTTTTCTAACAAATACTCGAACATTCTGACAGATGCATCTTCGTGCTGCAAACAACAGTACGTATGTAAATAAATAAATAAATATAAAAAAAAAAAAAGCAACAGCGTAGCATAAAATAAATTATGAAGTTCTCGGACTTGGCCTCTATATTATACAACCATTACAATGACACAACTTATAAAGCTATAAATGCACACATGTTTAACAGAGTTATCAACAAACCTTCCAATTTATATCTTTTTTCCTCAGGAATATTTCCCACGTGTGAGAATATGGGCCATGACCCAAATCATGGCATAGTCCTGCAATTTGAAGACACAGTTTCTGAGTTGTTGTAATATTATGATTAGGATAATTCAATCCATCTACCATTTGACCAGCAAGGTAGCACACCCTAAAAAAAATTCAGATTTTAAAAATTTGTTAAACAAGAATAATTGATGCAAGTTAATTTTGCACAATCAATTAAGGTGAAAAAAAAAGTACCTTAGTTGGCACAAACATTGTAAATTACAACAATAATAACAATTTCACGGAACCCAGCCTCTATCAAAAAATAACAATAATTACTTGATATGACATAGTTCAATAATGTACAACCTGTTTCTGATTAATCAGAGATATTTTACGAAATATTTACAAAAAGAAATGTTTCCAACTAAAGAACATGTTTTCTCTTCTCAAGTATAATCACTTTTTACTGGTGAGGTAGCTACGGAGATTAAATCAAAATGACAAAACTAAGTGAAACTTTGGCTAGCTTAAACAACCAGGAAAAAACCCAGCCATAATGTGAAACAAATTGTAAGAATGGTTCAGCCTACAGGGAATGTATTAGTGTGTGGAGGCAAAACCCTCCCTTGGTCCCCTCTTGCTCCTGCTAGGTATGCTTTGAGGACTGGCCAGCCCCAATGGCCTGCTGTAGTTTTTTTTTTAAATAGATGTGCTACAGAAGAGTACAGCATGGAACAATGGTGTAATTTGTGTAGTGCTTGGGCACACACCACCTGTTATCTGTCGGCCCAGGTTCTTTTCGCTGAGAGGGCCTTGGACACGTAATAATTTTCATTTTGACTTCTGCCACAAACAACTCATTTTACCTTGGCTTCAACACAAGGAGCTCAGTGTTGGCAGGAACATTACCGCAGTACAAGCGAAGCAAGTTCTGTATTCTACAGATATAATGGCTTACATTCTAAGACTTAGTGAGGTGGGTTGAGGTAGCCAAGGGAAATGGGCAATTAAGACCAAGGGTCACTAGATGGCTTAAAGATACCGTACTCATTGCAATAATCTTTATGATAATTACAGCTGAAACAACATCTACTTGCAATTGTCTTTATGTGGTATTCTGTAACACACCTCTTCACTGCTGTTTTTGTGATGTACCATAGGTTTGACCACACTGTTGGCTCTGTTTTGAAATCAACTATCTTCTTGGTAAATTACCTATAATTTTGTGACTATTACAGCGTGTCTTGTGACACACATTACATTAATCTACTAAATTGAAATTGTAAATGGTATTTGTTTCTTAACACATTTCTGAAAAAAAAAATTTTTAATTAATTTACTTTTCTCTGTGTGTTCAGATGTTCCTAATTCATTTTGAACAGCACAAGATTGCAGCACTAAACCCATGGCTGAGTGTGTCGTCTGCATCATGGTTACGNTCCTAATTCATTTTGAACAGCACAAGATTGCAGCACTAAACCCATGGCTGAGTGTGTCGTCTGCATCATGGTTACGTTAGAGGATATCACTAGAAAAAAATAAAATGTAATTTTTAAACGTATTACAGACACTATGTGCAGAAATATAATACGATCTAATATTTATCCTATTCAGAGAATTTTAATGCTTATTTCTTCTTCTCCCAGGATTATGTTTGCTCGAAGGCTGACATTTTCTTTCCCATGTCATTCATACAACATTTTATCAACCAGTATTTATTTACACAGTGTGTATCAGGGATGATGTTACAAACTTTAAGGGATGATGGAGGAGAAGGGCATCAGCATCCACTTGAGACAGGGAACCCTGGTCCGGAAATGCCTCCCTCGAGCATTACAACCAAAACGGTGGGATGCCTATCACAGTAGAATATGACAATGGCCAGGGCATTGTTGAGGAATGTCGTGCGTTTAATGTCACAAGGTAAAGAACTAACATCCTTGCCCAAGCCAGAAATCAAACTCGGTGCCTCGAGGGTGGCAGTTAAGCATGCTAATCCCGACGCCATGAGTCGGCCAACATGTCCTGTAGGCATAGTACAGCACAAGTGGTGTAGGGAACGTACACTCCACCAATGCACGGTACGTGGCACNCAACATGTCCTGTAGGCATAGTACAGCACAAGTGGTGTAGGGAACGTACACTCCACCAATGCACGGTACGTGGCACGCTGTGTCTCAATGCTGCATGCGATAGAGCTTCGTGCAAGGTTGTCATGTCTGCACCGAAGCTGGAGAACTATCTTTGAATACCTGTTGCTAATCGTTTCTTCATTGCTTGCCGGTCATGTATTTAGTACATTAAATTGGTTCGCAAAGTCTTGTAAGTTGTCGTATTACACTATAATAGTCACCCCAGGATTGTTTTTGATGTCATGTTTAACGAAGGAGTTTCCCGACTAGGGCTGCTATCTCAAATGCCTGCTGGTGACATTCTCCATTATCCCTGAAAGTTTGTAACACCACCCCAGACACNCCTATCTCAAATGCCTGCTGGTGACGTTCTCCATTATCCCTGAAAGTTTGTAACACCACCCCAGACACATCCTACATAAGGGCAGTTACAAGGCATTCAAAAGACTAAAAACTGGAACACTGCATCGTGGCATAGGCTAACATGTAATTAAAGTGAAATAGCACAATCAGGTTGCCAATAAATATAAATCAGAACAATAATAAATATAAATCAGAACAATAATTCAAGAAAATCCAAATCACAGTTAGTGAAGCAAAACAAAAAGTTTGAGTCACTATTAGAGCACTATATAAGTGGAAAACACATGTTAAAAGTGATGGTAACAAGACGGATGAAACAGGAGGGGCAGGGTAGAAAAAGGTGCGTACTGGCGAGCTCATGATTACTTTTTTCCACATATGGCATGCATCAGTGTCAACGCTGGCTGTAGCATTTGCAGGATTTTTAACTATGTTTTAATTGATTTTCATTGCAATTTTTTTTACGTTCCATTTTGAACACAATTTTTTTGCCTTCTTTCACAGTTCCTCAAAATCTGTCCATACGAACGAGATGTCTGTAAGAACAGAATTCTATAAAATCATACACACACACACATGCACACACACACACATACATATATATAATTACTAATAAATGTTTATAGATAATTACAATATTAATATGTTCTTAACTTTT
Organism: Clitarchus hookeri; assembly: GCA_002778355.1. Classification (NCBI taxonomy): domain Eukaryota; kingdom Metazoa; phylum Arthropoda; class Insecta; order Phasmatodea; family Phasmatidae; genus Clitarchus; species Clitarchus hookeri. Next base: position 6,554 of record NQII01000015.1, read on the forward strand.
GCAGGTTACACTTTTTCCATGGAAAAAAACACATCAAGAATCTGAAACTTGTACTTACCCCAAAGAGTGTTCAAAGCGGTTATGACTAGCCCCTGGATACAGGAAGNACATCAAGAATCTGAAACTTGTACTTACCCCAAAGAGTGTTCAAAGCGGTTATGACTAGCCCCTGGATACAGGAAGTACACACATCCTGTCTGCTTGATATTCCTCAGTCTCTGGAACTCGGGGGTATCAATTATACTCACACACACGGAAGGCAGTGTGATGTGTCCATGAACACAATCATTGAAGACTTTCCCATCAACAGCTACAAAAAAATTAATTAATTCAATAGATGTGTTGAAATATTGATACGAGGGCAGCACAAGTGTGTTTCAGAAATTAAAAATCTGGTCCGCAATAACATTTTCTTTAACACACTTATCTTTATTTGCACACCAATTTTAATAAGGAATTACCTTAAGAATTAGCAGGTCATATAGATAAATATTTTGTGGATTCCTTCAAAAATTCTAAAAGCGTTCTGCTGCAACAGTACAAGAGAATATAAAATTGAAAATTACTACTTTAACGTAGTCACTATTAAATTTACGCAATGTAAGCGACAAAACAGAAGTTCCATAACTGCACGAGTTCAAAATATTATTACTGAAAATATAAATAAACTTTTCCGACAAATCTATTACATAAGAAACATCTGAATACCAACAGATAACAAAAGCACAACTTTAATACCTTTTAACTTGAGATTGCAAGAATTTGCAAGTTATGCTGATGGTAGGACACAATTCACAATTTTCAAAGTAACAAACATAAGCTGCTGCAATTTAATCAAGAATCAATCCCTTCGTAGATACTTCTCTTAACTGGAATGAAAATAACTGACCAATCTTGGTTGGGTGCTCATTATTATATCATAAACCTTCAGAGATACAAAAATTTTGGACAGTAGCACAAATACGTTTAAGTTCTAAATTAACACTCGAGTCTGCAAATTTTTTCAGTCTTCCGTAATAGCACTTTTAGACAGCTAGNTACGTTTAAGTTCTAAATTAACACTCGAGTCTGCAAATTTTTTCAGTCTTCCGTAATAGCACTTTTAGACAGCTAGACCATGTGTGGTAACAGCTTATGCAGTGATGATTTGGTTCCCAGGTTTAAGAGCTTAATGATAATTCCCTTGTCCAACAACTTGGCAGCCAATTCCTTAATACTGGATGGCAGTGGAATCCATCCAAACACTATGGCATGTGATGCGGAGGTTTCAGTGGCTCTTTAACAATCAGGTCTTGAGAGTGAAGTGAGGTGGACGTGGAGCAGTGCTGGAATGCATGGGCAGGGGAAATGGGAGATCCTTGAAAAAAACAAGCCTACCAGAGGCATTGCCCACCATGATTCCCACGCGCGACTGCTGATTTTTCTTTCTTACAAAAGTAATTTTTCAGTGCCGCTTATTCTCAATTGTCATCTAACGTCAACAAAAGCAATGACTGCATTCTCGTATCATTCTTCGCCTTCAGCTGGGGACAGCCAGTCAGCATTACTCTGGCTACAACTCATCGTGTCGCAATGCATCAAGCTATTGTGAAAAACGATGTAACTAGTAATTTGGTAAAACCTACTATTTCAAGTTCCATGCACACAATAGATTAGCTTGTAAATGCAAACCACTGTACCCAGAAAAACCAAAAATTTGCCTAAATGACGAATTACAAATGTTACATCCACTTAAGTAACCGTATTTGAAAGAGCTGAGACACTATGTTTTCGTCTCATGTTAAAGAGCTCCAATTCCCTATAAAAAAGTATGTCTCGTTACGTATTTTCGCCTGCCCGTTATTAAATTCGGCTGTGGACGTGTTTCCTACCTTTGGCAAATAGTTTGGAACAGCCCTGAAAGACCATGATGTATGCTGCCTCGTCTACGGTGAGAAATACGTAGCAGATTCGGCACCCGACGTCAAGTGGGTCTTTGAAGTAGCAGCGAGTCGACCAGCATAGTGGTTGCTTCAGCGTCAGAAATCCAACTACCAAAGCGCCAGTGCTTCCAGCCCGGCCAGACGAAAGACTGACGTGCCTCACTATTATTGGCTACACCTTGGTGAAGTTAGCGGTGTTGCCAAGAGTTACAGGTCAAAGAGATAAAATTCTCACAACAGAAAATAAAATAATGTCGCAGTGTAGTTCTGAAAGCCCTCTATTTCANTACGTTTAAGTTCTAAATTAACACTCGAGTCTGCAAATTTTTTCAGTCTTCCGTAATAGCACTTTTAGACAGCTACACCATGTGTGGTAACAGCTTATGCAGTGATGATTTGGTTCCCAGGTTTAAGAGCTTAATGATAATTCCCTTGTCCAACAACTTGGCAGCCAATTCCTTAATACTGGATGGCATTGGAATCCATCCAAACACTATGGCATGTGATGCGGAGGTTTCAGTGGCTCTTTAACAATCAGGTCTTGAGAGTGAAGTGAGGTGGATGTGGAGCAGTGCTGGAATGCATGGGCAGGAGAAATGGGAGATCCTTGAAAAAACAAGCCTACCAGAGGCATTGCCCACCATGATTCCCACGCGTGACTGCTGATTTTTCTTTCTTACAAAAGTAATTTTTCAGTGCTGCTTATTCTCAATTGTCATCTAACCTCAACAAAAGCAATGACTGCATTCTCGTATCATTCTTCGCCTTCAGTTGGGGACAGCCAGTCAGCATTACTCTGGCTACAACTCATCGTGTCGCAATGCATCAAGCTATTGTGAAAAACAATGTAACTAGTAATTTGGTAAAACCTACTATTTCAAGTTCCATGCACACAATAGATTAGCTTGTAAATGCAAACCACTGTACCCAGAAAAACAAAAAATTTGCCTAAATGACGAATTACAAATGTTATATCTACTTAAGTAACCGTATTTGAAAGAGCTGAGACACTATGTTTTCGTCTCATGTTAAAGAGCTCCAATTCCCTATAAAAAGTATGTCTCGTTACGTATTTTCGCCTGCCCGTTATTAAATTCAGCTGTGGACGTGTTTCCTACCTTTGGCAAATAGTTTGGAACAGCCCTGAAAGACCATGATGTATGCTGCCTCGTCTACGGTGAGAAATACGTAGCAGATTCGGCACCCGACGTCAAGTGGGTCTTTGAAGTAGCAGCGAGTCGACCAGCATAGTGGTCGCTTCAGCGTCAGAAATCCAACTACCAAAGCGTCCGTGCTTCCAGCCCGGCCAGACGAAATACTGACGTGCCTCACTATTATTGGCTACGCCTTGGTGAAGTTAGCAGTGTTGCCAAGAGTTGCAGGTCAAAGAGATAAAATTCTCACAACAGAAAATAAAATAATGTCGCAGTGTAGTTCTGAAAGCCCTCTATTTCANCAGGTCAAAGAGATAAAATTCTCACAACAGAAAATAAAATAATGTCGCAGTGTAGTTCTGAAAGCCCTCTATTTCAAAATACAGTTTTCCTATTGGTTAAAATTAAATGTACCGAATTTAATGTTGAATAGCCCATTGCCTAATCTATTAAATGTGAAGTGATGAAGAGGGGTGAAGAAAGGGTTTTTAAATAAATAGGCATGCATTCTTGGAGCTGGTGTGCTTGGTTCTCAGACTCTGGAGGTGTTCACAATAGAGATAAATATTTTAATATTTGGGGTCTTTTAAAAATAGTTGTAAATGTAGAAGAAAGGTAGAAAATTTTTAAGTGTTAGGCTTTGGCCAGAATGTTTTTAAATTGAAGTTTTCCAAAAAGGAAAGATAACTTAAAGCATGTAAATTTTGGGGATGATACTTTGAAAATATACCGAAGTAATATATGTAATGCTGTGAGATCATAGAAATCGTCATAAATATTTTTGTACCAATTTTGATAGCTTTTTAGCTAAATATTTTACATATATATTTTAATGTCTCTTTTCGTAACAGATTATGAAATATTGTATTAAACATTTGATATAAAAGTTGTTATATAAAAAGATTCAGGAAAAACATTTCAAGTTTTGTAATCCTGAATATTTTTAATTTCCCATAAAATGTTTCCAGTCNATAAAAAGATTCAGGAAAAACATTTCAAGTTTTGTAATCCTGAATATTTTTAATTTCCCATAAAATGTTTCCAGTCGCAATCACACAAATAATAAAGTTTGAAAGGTTTGAGAAAACATGTCAGGGAACCTTTGTGAAACGACTTGATTCAGAACAACATAAAATTATCACCTTTCTGCCTTATGCTGATGTGGTTTCTTCGGGGGTTTTTCCCAAGTTTCCAGCCCACAGGCGGTAGAAGGTGTGAAAGAGCTTTTCACACAAAATTATGCTGCCATAGTAATTGAGGGACCTATTTTTAAAATAACAAAATACAACTGTAAATACAAGAGAGAAACTGCCTACCAATGCAGGAAAATATAAATAATCACATTATTTATTTCCTGCCATCTTGAAAATAAGCATTTCGAAAAAAAAATGTGTTACACAAGTAACATAATTTTCTTCTATTATACTTTACACACACATAGTTGAACGGCTCGCAGGAAAGGGTCCAAATAATTTTTGACCCTGCGAAAATGGTTTACCATTCTGCAGCATGAAATCACTACCACTGTCAAAAAATACAAACAGAATCCAAAATATTTGTTTTGATTAAAATAAATTGTAGAAATGTAACAGCTCCTACACACAAACAAAAAAGTAAGACCTTAAGCCCCGGTACGCACCATATACTAAATTGAGTACTAAAACTTGTGAATCTGTGAAAGAGGCATGACTGTGAACATGCATACATTATTTGATACATAATAACTAGAGACAGGAAGAATTTGTGAGTTCATCGACCGCTAGGGTAGACTCCACAGTCTTGTGTACAATTCCGCAGACAAAATAATCATTGGTTGTTTGCTGTCACAGTGGAATACGATGATTGGGAGTGCATTTTTATGCGCGTTTCTTATTGGCTCAGGGTCCTTCAGAAGGTTTTAAATAATGCGTGGTCCTATTGCAACAGTAACCTAAACAGAAGAGTTTTTGAATTCCAGCTTGACCCAAAGTGAATCCACGAATTCTTCAGGTCTCTAATGATAACACAGCTTTTGCTATTGCACATGCGCAGTACAATGGGAAAGCTGATGCTATTGTTTCCAAATGTTGTATTTCCTGACGAACGTGGTAATAAAACTGTAAAAATTGTAAGTAAAATAAGTTCTCTTTTCTAATAATTAGTTGATTTTTTAATTTTGCAGAGCTACGGGCATTTTGAGTTAACCTTGAATTTTGCTAATAAAAGGAAGCTAAATAATGGCGTTGCCGGTTGAGACAGCAGAATTCCGCAGGATTATTCTACACGAGTGAATAAGGCAACATGTGGACAAAGATGTAGACGTAACCTGCAGAAGCAAAACTCATGACTCAGAACTACCTGGTATTCGTTGCAGGTGAATCTGAAAACGGACTCCCCCTTCAAATTCAAAATTTTCAAAACTCCTTACGCTGGAGAACATTGCTCCTTAAAGGATGCCCGTGGCAAATTGGAAGTCACTAGCAGGAGCGGCGCAGAAACGATGCATGAACAAAAATTGGAAGTGGCAAAACATGCCCCATGCGTCCAACTACCTCCACTGATGGCGAGGAGGGGTTTGGATGGAAAGAGGAAGGATGGGAATAGGTACTGAGGGGAGTGGTGTTCTCTCAACATTCGCATTCGAGATGGGGGTGCAACGCATGCCATACTTTACATTTTTCAATGCCAAACTTTTCTTCTTCATTTAAAGTGGAACCCTGTTAATAAGTTGTCCTGCCTAATAAGTTGAAGTATTTTGCACCTTGTATATATAAGCATTATTTTTTGAGTCCCTTCAAAATGTCTTAACACAGTTTTACTGTATATATATAGACCAGAAACTTTTGGTTGTGGGTGAATCAAGAAGAAATGGGTGAAGGCCAGGGGTCCGCAGGATCCGCAGTAGCCTATGAGTAGGTAAAGACCCCTCATGGTTTCCTGGAATAGAGTTGTTAGTGAGGGATGGTCTAAAAAAAAGAGGGTTTAGAAAATTTGACATTTTTTGACCCACCCCAAACTTTATACATTAAAATGGGGTTATTTATTTTTAGATATGCACTGCTTGGAGTAGTGTTAAATGCAATGTGTAGGGACTTATTTTTCAGCTGAATTCTCTCAAGTTTCTAACTTTATTTTTTTTTAAAGAATTTTTCATGGTTCCTCAAAATTTGTTTTTAAAGAGAAATGGTTGTAATAAAAGTGGTTGCAATAGTAAGATACTACTGTATAAATCATGCCCAAAATACTAACTTATGCCCATGTTAACTTACTTTCTCTTTTGCTTAAGCAAATAAATTCTGTCTGATTGCCCATAGTACTTTCCTGCAACTACTGATAAGGAACAAAAAAAAAGTGCAAATTTACTAGGGATTTAATCTGCATATTTTCAACACATCACCACGAGTACGGAATAAGTCTTGAGTCTTGCCGTACTACTTTTGTGATTAATTTCCTTGCCTTTCATAATGTCTGTAGAATCACTTTGATGTTTAGGCAACTAAGGTGCCTTGATGTCTACGGTTANAACGCATGCCATACTTTACATTTTTCAATGCCAAACTTTTCTTCTTCATTTAAAGTGGAACCCTGTTAATAAGTTTTCCTGCCTAATAAGTTGAAGTATTTTGCACCTTGTATATATAAGCATTATTTTTTGTTTGAGTCCCTTCAAAATGTCTTAACACAGTTTTACTGTATATATATAGACCAGAAGCTTTTGGTTGTGGGTGAATCAAGAAGAAATGGGTGAAGGCCAGAGGTCCGCAGGATCCGCAGTAGCCTATGAGTAGGTAAAGACCCCTCATGGTTTCCTGGAATAGAGTTGTTAGTGAGGGATGGTCTAAAAAAAAAGAGGGTTTAGAAAATTTGACATTTTTTAACCCACCCCAAACTTTATACATCAAAATGGGGTTATTTATTTTTAGATATGCACTGCTTGGAGTAGTGTTAAATGCAATGTGTAGGGACTTATTTTTCAGCTGAATTCTCTCAAGTTTCTAACTTTTTTTTTTTTTTTTAAGAATTTTTCATGGTTCCTCAAAATTTGTTTTTAAAGAGAAATGGTTGTAATAAAAGTGGTTGCAATAGTAAGATACTACTGTATAAATCATGCCCAAAATACTAACTTATGCCCATGTTAACTTACTTTCTCTTTTGCTTAAGCAAATAAATTCTGTCTGATTGCCCATAGTACTTTCCTGCAACTACTGATAAGGAACAAAAAAAAGTGCAAATTTAATAGGGATTTAATCTGCATATTTTCAACACATCACCACGAGCACGGAATAAGTCTTGAGTCTTGCCGTACTACTTTTATGATTCATTTCCTTGCCTTTCATAATGTCTGTAGAATCACTTTGATGTTTAGGCAACTAAGGTGCCTTGATGTCTACGGTTANATTTCCTTGCCTTTCATAATGTCTGTAGAATCACTTTGATGTTTAGGCAACTAAGGTGCCTTGATGTCTACGGTTACCATATTCTGAAACCCAAAATGTGGATGCTCCCGATGACACCAGCCAGGTTGTTCTCTTGACTGATGAATGAAGAAACTGTAGCATTGCACGTAAACCAACACGCATATATTTATATTTTCATAAATTTTAATTCAGTGAATTGAATGAAAGGTCCTATGATAAATAAAATATTTCTGGACAAACAATTTTATATGGAAGGAATCCAGCCTACGCTATGACTTAAAGAAAGCATATATATATATAAAAGTTTTTTTTTTTACTCTCTAGCATTATTTTAGAGCAAACTCTTCCGGGACAAAAATATAGATATTTTCTCAGAGCTTATCTGTAAATGTACATTTCCTCTTCCTCATGACGAGACCTGATCTTAAGCGAAAACAAAAACAAACATACTGTATCCAGCAACACGGAAAGATATTTTGTAAAAACCTGAAAATGTGGACAGAAAGGAAGAATGGTAAAAATGTATGCGGACATGAACATTTACACCTAACATGTGGACGTATGGTAACGCTATTGATACAGGCTTGCCTTCTTCAAGGAGATCAAGTGAGGAGGCTCCGACATCTCTGCCAGTGGTGAGGTCAGAAGGAACACTGTGCATGACCAACGCCGAGTGCTGATGTAGGAGACTGCCACACACCAACCTCTCCACAACCACCAGTAAACCAGCCAACCGCTAATAACAAACAAACACACAATTTATCCATCACAACTTTGCAAAATCAAGTAGTAGGCTTATCAAAAGAAGCTTTCCACATAAAAACCAACATTTAAATTAAACACACATCATCACACACTCGTCAAAAAATTTTCTGCTCCTGTCATATCATTATTACGTTCTCGTCTGTGACCTCAAATATTCTGAATAGCTGATAGTTTCCATTTTATTTAGACAGGATGTGCTACATAACCACCAGGAAATGTTTCCAAAAAATTATACCTCCATTTACATTTAAATATATACANTAGACAGGATGTGCTACATAACCACCAGGAAATGTTTCCAAAAAATTATACCTCCATTTACATTTAAATATATACAAAAAGGTATTTTCCCTCAAAACTTTTTTCTTTGATTCATAGTCTTCGCGAATGTGAATAAATAAAGCAATATCTGAGCTTATTTTCAAATGTATGTGTAGGTATATGAAACCATTACTGCCCTTACAAAAAATTTCCCGAGTTCAGAGCCTTACTCTCTGAAAACCAAATGATGTCGCACTGAATCTGATGTTCCTCTGCAAAGAATATTCAGTATGTAACCAAAATGTCTTTATTCATGTATGCAGTACAATTTCAAATTTTCAAGGAAAAAAATTTTTTTCCTCTTAAGTGTTAGTAAACTTCCGCATCACACCAAGCTCAGGAAACTACTTTCCCAAACCCAAACACCACTGCAATAAATCTAATGGTCTGTAATATAAAGAGTTAAATGTGTTACATAAGGAATTTGCACATGTATGCAAAATTAAAAAAAATAAAAATAAGGGGAGTATTTATATTCAGTTTTTAATACATTGTTTGTATTTTCGTTCAAAGGTTTGTATACAGTTGGTTTTTAATCGTACTTGTTGAAGTGCAACAGAAAATTTTAGCACAAGTGTGCAAAATTTAAACATGTAATTGGTTATTTTTTTTAAATGTAAACATTTTTAAGTGTACTTGCGACAGTGTAACATAAAATCTCGGCACAAGTGTGCAATATTTAAAAATAAAATTAAGGTGATTATGTATACTCAGCTTTTACTACATTGATTCTTGTTTTTTTTTTTTTAAGGTTAGTATACTCTAGGTTTTTAAGTGTACATACTTGTGGAAGTGTAACATAAAATCTTAGTACAAATTTAAAAATAAAATTATGGGAATATTTATACTGAGCTTTTATTATATTGATCCTGGTTTTTTTTCTTTGTATAAGATTAGTATACACTAAATTTTTAAGTGTATTTGTGTAAGTGTAACAGAAAAAAAAAAATAAGGGAAGTGTGCTTATTCACATGTTATAACAATGATTCTGGTGTATCTGAGATTCGAAAATAACTAGACTCCAGTGTACAGGAGGCCTTTAGTATAGTATGTGGTAGTCATGAATGTAAAGAACTTGCTGCAGGAGTAAAAACATATGAGGTGCTTCTCTAAAAATGTATAACATGTAGGTACTATTCAAAACAAGACATTTTAATTTTTTTGTACGTCTTGAGACAAATTTATTTCTTTATCGGTATATAAAAACTTTTGTTTCTAAATAATGCGGTTAATAAAACAATCTAAACTATACTCCGAATATTTTAAAGAATCACTGTACATATAAACATAAACGTCCAAACTAACAAAAAATAGCAACCCTAAAGCGGTTATGGATATTTATAAGTTCACATGCATTTGAAAATAAATACAGATATAGCTTTATTTATTCACATTCGAGTAGACTATGAATCAACGAACCGTAATTTAAAGAATATTGTAAACATAAACGGCCAGTACGACTCAAACAACGAGCACGCTGATTGGGCAGAAACACTGCGGAATTAAATATACACGTTACACATACCTCAAATTATATTTAAAAAAACAAGACAAAAATGGAGAAACATAAATTGGTGAACAATTTCTTTTTTTTTTTTCGCATATCAATGGCCTTCGCGCGTGCACAGCCATCATTGACGATTCCAAACGAAACAAACAATAATTCGAAAACATTTCCATTATCGAAGGTCAATTCAACTTGCAAATAACGGACAGAAAATAAATGTAAACAAGGAAATAGAATAATAGGCTGTTAGTGATAGAAGTTGTTGTAAATGGTTGGGGTTGGTAGCAATTGAAGTACAGGACAATATACACAGGTAGGTGGCACTNAGAAATATATCATAATTTTAAATTTTTATTGTGTTTTTCAGAAAAGCCCCTAAACTAGATAATTACCAAATTTTTTCCTCTTAAGTGTTAGTGAACTTCTACATCACACCAAGGTCAGGAAACTACTTTCCCAAACCCAAACACCACTGCAATAAATCTAATGGTCTGTAATATAAAGAGTTAAATGTGTTACATAAGGAATTTGCACATGTATGCAAAATAAAAAAAAAATAAAAATAAGGGGAGTATTTATATTCAATTTTTAATACATTGTTTGTATTTTCGTTCAAAGGTTTGTATACAGTTGGTTTTTAATTGTACTTGTTGCAGTGCAACAGAAAATCTTAGCACAAGTGTGCAAAATTTAAATATGTAATTGGTAATTTTTTTTAAAGGTAAACATTTTTAAGTGTACTTGCGACCGTGTAACATAAAATCTCGGCACAAGTGTGCAATATTTAAAAATAAAATTAAGGTGATTATGCATACTCGGCTTTTACTACATTGATTCTTGTTTTTTTTTTTAAGGTTAGTATACTCTAGGTTTTTAAGTGTACATACTTGTGGAATTGTAACATAAAATCTTAGTACAAATTTAAAAATTAAATTATGGGAATATTTATACTGAACTTTTATTATATTGATCCTGGTTATTTTTCTTTGTATAAGATTAGTATACACTAAATTTTTAAGTGTATTTGTGTAAGTGTAACAGAAAAAAAAAAAAACTAAGAAAAAGGGGAGTGTGCTTATTCACATGTTATAACATTGATTCTGGTAATTTTTTCCAATGGTTGGTAGATACTCGGTTTTGAAGTGTACTTGTGAAGTGTATCTGAGATTCGAAAATAACTAGACTCCAGTGTACAGGAGGCCTTTAGTATAGTATGTGGTAGTCATGAATGAAAAGAACTTGCTGCAGGAGTAAAAACATGGTTTTGTGGCAGGTCACATATGAGGTGCTTCTCTAAAAATGTATAACTTGTAGGTACTATTCAAAACAAGACATTTAATTTTTTTGTACGTCTTGAGACAAATTTATTTCTTTATCGGTATATAAAAACGTTTTGTTTCTAAATAATGCGGTTAATAAAACACTCTAAACTATACTCCGAATATTTTAAAGAATCACTGTACATATAAACATAAACGTCCAAACTAACAAAAAAAAAAAATAGCAACCCTAAAGCGGTTATGGATATTTATAGTTCACATGTATTTAAAAATAAATACAGATATGGCTTTATTTAATCACATTCGAGAAGACTATGAATCAACGAACCGTAATTTAAAGAATATTGTAGACATAAACGGCCAGTACGACTCAAACAACGAGCACGCTTATTGGGCAGAAACACTGCGGAATTAAATATACACGTTACACATACCTCAAATTATATAAAAAACAAGACAGAAAAATGTAGAAACATAAATTGACGAACTATTTTTTTTTTTTTTTGCATTTCAATGGCCTTCGCGTCGTGCACAGCCATCATCGACGATTCCAAACAAAACAAACAATAATTCCAAAACATTTCCATTATCGAAAGTCAATTCGACTTGCAAAGAAAGGACAGAAAATAATTGATAACAAGGAAATAGAATAATAGGCTGTTGGTGATAGAAGTTGTTGTAAATGGTTGGGGTTGGTAGCAATTGAAGTACAGGACAATATACACAGGTAGGTGGCACTAAGAGAGTTTTTGGATGTTGGTTAGTGTTGATATTTGGTAGTTGGTCCTAAAATAATAATAATGGAGGTTGATGTAGATTCGAATTGAAATTTAATGGTTTTACCGCCAACTGACCATACAGATACTCTCTATAGTGAAAAAGCTTTGAAATGAACGGAAATAAAGATCTAAATATGATATATATATATAAGCGAGAGAGAGAGAGAGAGAGAGAGACGGAAAAAAGTCAAAATCTGAGCAATTATAGTCCATTTTTAAACTGGCATCTGAAACATAAATGCTGTGATTAACATTAAGGTATTGTATTCTTGAATAAATAAAACTATAACTTAGAATCTTCTATTACTTTTAATATTTATTTTGTATTCAATAAGAATTAAAAAACAGTGAGAGAAGCTATGTTTTGGCAAATGATAGTAAGAAAAAGTTCACAGTTAAAATACTGTTATAACGAATTTTTTGTAGCCTATTGAAAAATTAGAAATTGCCCATTTAAATATTTAGGTGGCCCTGATGGAAACACATTTCAAAATTACAGTTAAAATTATCAGCGCAAAATACAGTCCATTGGCCTAGTGACATGGTTTTTTTTTTTCGACCCAAGAAGAAACTTCAAATAGGCTGTAGGAGCAATGGAGCTTGTGTCTATCTGTTTCGCTATCGTGAAGATTTGCACCACTAGATTTAAAAGGAAAATTATACACGTTTCCAATTTTAGCATAATTCATTCTCATTACAGCAAAATTAATGATATTTGAATTTTCATTTTCCAAATAAATACACATTTTAATTTTTGAATTCATATTATAATACATTTATATGAAGTGGCGTGTGGGTTACAAATTCGAAGTTGGCAGAAGTGGTTTCTGGAGAGTGGGACTAGACTTGGAATGCTGGAGTTCAATAAAACATTAATTTTTCTTGCTGCAAAAAATGCTTCAAATTACCTATTCAAGTTCGTACACATTGTTTTTTTTTTTTTTTTAACATACCTAGAGAAGTTGCAATGTTGTAATGAATCAGTGTTGCCAAAGCAGTTATAAATATACAGAAAACGGAGATGTGACCACTTCCTGTGGAAGGATGTGGTTGGGTCATGGTCGTTACGCTGGCCCGGAATACAAAATGTATAAGTTTAAACAGTAAACTTGTTTTTAAGACAAAGTTAATTATTTAAATTCTTGTATATTTAAAACAAACTTGTAACATTGCCCTAGTGTTTTCAGAACAGTAGTGTAACGTGTATATTTTATGTTTCCCACAAACCCAACAAATTACTTAACCCAGCCAAAAATTTTTTAATAAATTATTAAATAAACCTAGTAAAAATAACTGGCATGTTGGAACTATATACCATTGGAGAGTTATTGATGAGGGTCGTTCGGCCAATGGCCCAAGGGGCCCTGGATATTTCCGTCAGTTTGTTGATGATGTTGTCATGTACTTACCGTTGCGCTATTTATACCTGATGACGAGACTGTAGGCCGTCTCGTACGCCTGAAATATACTATGAAATTGTGGGTGATGCTACAAAGGGTGTAGTGCCCTACAATGATTCGACACACTTAACATGGTAAAGAAGTTTATTCACTGTTCTGACTACATGTGAATAATATACGAAAATGGATCCAGCACTTGAGGGCTGCCGGTGACTTTAGTATGAAATAAATGTGGTAATATCTTTATATGTGATTGAGTTAAGCTCTCTAATGAGAGGGCGGGATGCTCTTCCTCGGTAGAGTTAATAAGGAAAAGAAATGTTCCGGTATTAAGTTTATATTGCAGTGAAAGCAGGGCCGCCGCGTGGTTTGTTGACACCTGGGGCGAGATTTTGTCAGGCACCTCCCCCCCGCCCGGCCGACACAAACAATTCATTGGTGAGACAAGTTCCAAGACCCTGTGTTCATTGTGTCGCTGTCTGTGCTTTTGTGCCATAAAAGAGACACCCAATTGTATTACCTTACAAGAATACCAGAGTCCAGGATTAAAATATGTTTTTAAATGAGATTGTATTGAAAATCCAATTAATACAAATAAAGTCAGAAAATTTTAACAATTATAAACAAATACTATAGGCATTATTAATGCAAACTAATAGTGTGGAAAACCTCGATACATACATTGAATAGAATATAGAAATGGAAACCCTGTTTATCAAATAAATATAAGGTACTAAACACTAAATGGCATTCACCTGGTTTTTGCACGAGCAAATGTCGTGAGAATTTCCTTAAAGTCTATTTTTCTTGCCTCATCGTTTTCAATGGACAAGATGGCCAGATAATTCAGTCTCTCCCGTTACATAGTTGAGCATAAATATGTCTTTATACGTTTTACCTTACAAAAGCTACGCTCAGCACTAGCAACTTTCACTGGTGTAGTTAACAAAATTCTTAGTGCAATCCAGAGGTTCGTAAATAAGTCTTTGCTGCCTGTTTTCTTGATTGCCCATAACACATCAATAGGTTGAACTTGGAGTTCTTTCAGCTTCAAGGTGAAATTCACATGTTGCAGTTAACAAAAAAGTTCATTGTCGTTGATATCCGATATGTCCTCAGTATTTTTTAAGAGGGATTCAATTTTCAAACAACTTTGTTTTAAGTCATCTTTGGCTGGAAGGTTAGCCACATTATACAAAAAAAACCCCACTTGCTGGTGTCATTGTCAATCTCAGACTCTTAAGTTAAATTTACGTCTTAGTTATCATCACGACATTCAATGCTTGTAGGAAGGAGAGGAATTTCTTCTCTAGTCCCTTGAAAACTGGTACATGGAAAGGTACAGACGGTAATGGGCTCTGCCGGAACTTCAGCTTGGGTTGAAGATGAAGTATTAAAAAAAACTTGTTTGTCTTGGCACTTTGGACATTAACACTTCACGCGCTACTTCACTAACCTTATTTAATTTTCGCCGCTGAGCTCCAAACAACATTTTTGACATTTCGGAGACTGACACAACCACACAAGACAAACACATAATTCACGCAATTCAATTCAACACACAATTCAACATCCTGCTTTGCTCAGAAACAGTGACAAGACTGGCAGTGGCAGTTGGATGCTATTTCTTGGAATGCGCATGGAAGGAGTTCAAAGTGTAATTGGATNATTTCATAGTATTTGACGTTGTATTACTAGAGAACCCCTGGGCCGTCGGCCGAACGACCCAAATAATCTCACCAGCTCACCGTAGGGCTGTGGCGCCGGGCAATTTATAATCATCACATTACAACTCTGGTATACGATCGCGTCAGTTATTAGTGTAAAATATTAATTTATTCAATCTATACATGCAAAGTATTATTCAAAATTAAATCAGTTGTACATAACTTTAAAAAATACATTATGTGAATCTATTTTTTTTCAATTTTAGGTTTTCAATTTTTGTTGTTTTATTTCGCCCCATTACTGCGCGGCGCCCGGGGCGATCGTCCCGGTCGCCCCACCCACGCGATGGCCCTGATTGAAAGTATTATAGCCTAAATGATGGAACCAAGGGGGCTCGAGGAGCAGGCTGCCAAGGCCGCCAGTCTGGTCCGAGTGCTCAGACGAACTGGCCGAGTGGCCTCGGATGGTGTCACGAGTGACCAGAAACGAAGTCAAAAGGAAGAATAAAGGAACCTAACTTGAGCACTGTGATACGATTGCAAAGGTGAAAAATTGTATAAATTAAATTAAACACATTGGTGACACCCCCGTTTATTAACCAATGTCTGTTATGCTTTAAGTTATGAAGTTGACGGAGCATGTCTTTACAATAAATTATATGTTACAATGTTGACGGGGCATGTCTCTACACTAAATTATATGTTACAATGCCTTTATAGGCAATCTCCCTTTCAGAAAACATTATTACTCTTTTATAAATTAACATTATTATAGTATTTAGTATTCATGTGAAAAGTGTTGGCGTTTCTCTTCTTGTGGTGCGTTTGTACTTCACTGGTTACAGAGTTGCCAAATGGCTGTTTCCTGAAGGGATAGATGAGTACACCTCCTGTGCAAAGGGGTGTGGAATGCCATGCTTGATTGCTATATTGTTAAATTGTATAAAATGGGGCGAAACCCCTTTTTATTTATGGAAGGCATATGCACCAGATGGGTGGGATAAAAACTGAACTGTGATTTAAAAATATGTTTGGGAAAATGTTTGAGGGTTCCAGAAACCATGTTATTTTATTTGTAGCATGTATTGCCTATTGCTGTTGATTGATCACTTGGTTTATGCTTTAATTTAATTTGATGTTCTGCTGCTGGACTAGCTCGAAGAGGCGGCCTGATGACGTCAAAGGGGTAGGTCTGAGACCAACTACTTGTGATGTTGGTGCACTATTATTGTCAAATTTTCTTCTGTTGTTATGCATTTCACTTTCGCATGTTGTAACAGTTCACATTAATTAATAGGTGGGATTTGCACCTACTCTCTTTGTTAATTATTACATCTCCAGAAATTAATATGCAATTGCTGCTCCTGTTCACTACATTTTTTTAAGACTAATATCTCACTTTACATGAAACGACTAATATCCAGTACATAATTATACACGTAGACATTTATTCTGCAAGGAATCAATTAATTGATGTCCCCATTAAGCGCTGCCCTGGTGAAATTTGCTACACTAAGAGAAATTAAGAGTTTGATACTGCTTACGGTTTCATTTGTTTGCGCAGGGGTTACTAAAGGTCACAATGGATGAATGTGCTTTCAGGTTTCTTGAATGTTTTGTAGTGCATGTTTGATGCTTTTGATGTGCGCACGAACACATATTTGTAGTGCACTGTTCCTGCTTGTTTTCAAGAGGTGGAACACAGGCTCAGGCGGAAGAGAGGGACACGTCAGTGTGCATGTCTGTTAACTAGTACCGCCCTGTAAGTATTTGTGCATTCAGTCTACTTTTCTACAATGTTATCAATATTGGAAATCAGATCATGTCCCAATGGGCCATGGGTAGCTCCAAAACTTCTTACACTGGAAAATTTTATTTATAATTAACTCATATGTTACGTTGTGGACAGCAGTATGGTGGTCCGGAAAAGAGGGGTTTGGGTGGAAGAACAGCTTTTCACACTGCCTCATACTTTGCTAATGTGTCCCAAGATGACCCCTAAAGAGTGTCCACGAGCCAGTTTTAGGCTATCTGTAAGTTGACATGAAGGGGGTTCCAGGGATGCTGATGTGGATCCCCACTTTACCTGGCTTACCAGGTTATGGTGAAAACTTATGAATTTGCCCATCTCCATAACTCAGTGAGAATGAGTTAATGAGGATCGTGCGGTTGACAGCCCATGGGTCCCAGGAGATGATGGAAATACCAGTAATTTAAGATACCTATGGTTTTCACTTTATATTGGCGAGGCTGTGAGTTACCTCGCCCACTTTAATTACACTATTGTTTACTGCAAATGGGTTCAGAACCCTAAATACACAGCGAGGTAAATATAATAAAATGCTAGCTGATTCTCAAAATGTTTACTTGATCCGTGGTGTACAAGCGCACTTATGCTATCACATACCGAACTTATATAGACCCAGCACTAGGACGAATGCGTATCAAAGACTCTAAGTAATGGATGATTGAAGTGAGAATACATGTTATGCATTAAGTCCTGTTTCAGTTACAGGATGGCAGAACGGTCAACCCCTCAGCACTAAGAAGCATAATGACGAAAGAGTTTGCTCTTCACATTTCGTTGTCAAGTGGGAACGACTCTCCGAGGTTCTCCTGTGTTTCTACTACATCCATTGTGGGTGTCGACATTGGTGTCGCAGGCGGAAACAGGGGCCGGAGTGCGCTCTCATCAGTCTCGGGGCTCGATATGCCCAATTCGCTACTTGTGGTGGTCAGCGTTGTTTCTTCTGTGTTGTTCTGGTTGCTCTCTTGGTTGGGTATCACAGCGCGAGTTATGGCAGCACCAGGCATTTCGATGCTGATGTCCTCTACTGTAAGGCATAGGTAGTAACTGGGTATGGCGACTCTTCTCTGGTTGCTCACCTTGATGAGATAATTGCTGTATCCAAACGTCTTTACTTCTGTATGTGGCTCGCTCCATTTAGCAGCGAAGCCGGCGCAATAATTTTTGCGATGTTGGATACATTTTGTTCGCTGATATACACCAATTGTCCAGGTTTTATTCTGTTCAATGAGGACATGGTTTCCAGCAAGCACGTCGCTATGTATTGTGTTAGATTTCTCCAGGCTGAATATAGGTCTGTTTCGCTGTACTTTCAATGGACTATGTGGTCCTTGGCTTCGCCTGTGCTCTCTATTCGCAGTCCTGCGAACTCACCAGGTAGCGGTAGTTCACGTTCCTGCAGTACTGACCTGTAGCAAGATTCTAATGCTTTCTGAAGGTGAATAGTGCTGCTAGCAGATGGCACGCGCAGGATGCATGATTTTTTCACAACCCGCAGGCACAGCTGTCTCTTAAGATCCTGGTAGAAACACTCTGTTGGGTTGGCTTGTTGGTGGTAAATTGCTGTGGTGTGATGCACTACTCCCAACTTGATGCACAGATCCTGCAACTGTCTCCCCATGAACTGTGCGTAGTTGTCAGTATGTAGTATTCTGGAGTAGCACCTTTGGAGGAGAACTCAGTTTCCAGTGCACATGCTATGTCATGTGAATGTGCACTGGAAACTGGATATGCCTCTGTCTACCTGGAAAATGAGTCTCTCACGACTAAAGTGAAATGTCCTTTGCTTTTCACGGGTAAGGGCCAATCAAGTATAGCGAGATTGTTTCAAATAACTCTGTAGACACTTGTGGTTGTTGCATCACCCATTGGCATGCCATCTTTTGAATTGGTTACACATAATGCATTCGTGTTTCTACCTACGCACGTTACCCACGGCTTCTCGCCAAATAAAATGAGCTTGCACATTATACATTGTTTGTAGTGCTCCTGGGCGACCTGCAATCTTACTGGCATGTGTGTGATATAACACTTGTTAACTGTTGTGCATCCTTGGGCACGTAGAGATGCCACTGGGCATCTCGTTGGCATAGCCGTATTTTCACACGCGCGCCTTCCACTCACCACAATTCTCAATTGTTTTGTGTCAGTTCCGCTATGCAGCACTGTGTGTTTGGACAAGGTTGTTGTGCAGCTATCAAATTGTACTGGAGTTCGTCCAGTCTGAGTTAGACTCTCATGGCGCTTCAATGATATTATCGCTAGCTGCGCAATCACTAGTAGTTCGTCGGATGGCTGCTATAGGGGGCAGTCTTCGTCCATCGCTACAGTTTCGCCAGTGTGCATGAGAGTTCATCGACTAACTTGTTTTCGGCCCTGGGAACACATTGTACCTCAAAATCATATGAATGAAGGAGCAATGACCAATGTGCTAATTTGCTATGTGCTTCTTTCATGGACTGTGGCTACACTAGGCAGCGATCATATGTCTGTTGTGTGAAGAACTGATATTCTAGGTAGGCTCGGTAACTCTCGTTAGCCCACACTACAGCACGGCATTCGCGCTCGTTCATGTTATACCTTACCTCCGTCGTTCCAAATTTTGCACTGCTAAAATCGATTATGTGCTTTTCCTGATTTTCCCCGAGCTGGAGTAGGATGAATCCCAAACCTTTCTCGCTCGCATCTGTTTGGATGTACAGGTGATTTCTCGGGTCGTGGCGGGATAGTGTTGTGCAATGCCGGAATCTCTCTTTCAGTTTCATGAAGCATGAGTCATGTTCTGCAGTCTACTGGCATTTCCTGTTGGGGGATATTATATCTGTCAGTTGCGTGGTTACAATGGCGAAGTCGCCGATGTAGTCTCTTAGCCAGTTTACCATGCCGAAAAATGTTCGCAATTGTTTACATGTGTTTTACACCCTATAATCATTGATGATTGACAGTTGTTGAGTAGTTCGTCTGCTACCATTTTCGTCCACCAGATGTCGAAGAAATTGAATGCAATGTTTTCCTATATGGCACTTCTGTTTATGCAAGTAAGTTTGTTAATTGCTAGCTGCTCTAAGACCAGTTACAGCTGCTTGATGTGGTCTTCCCACATCTCCAACCACACCATTATCTCATCCAAATGCGCGAGGGCAAAGTTATCTATATACCTTTCCAGTACTCGAAACATCATGGCCTGAAATGTTGGTGGCCCACACTTAAGACAGAAAGAAATTGCCCAAAATGGAAATCTCTGCCCATCTGGCGTGGTGAAGGCTGTTTTGATCCTGTCCTTTTGTTTGATTGCCACCAGCCAGTACTCACTGAAGAGGTTCAGTTATGTCTTGATTTTGGCTGCGCCGCATGTATGCAATGCATTTCTGATGTTTATGTATTGCAATGGTGTACTCTTGGTGATTAGGTTAATTGGTTTAAAATCGACACAGAAATACCACATACCATCTTTTTTTTAACTAGAGTTACAGCACTATTGCAAAAACTGTATGTGGGCTCAATCCTGCCATAAGCGTGCATTTCTTTAATTTGTTTTTTATGTTCATGCATTTGCGTGGCTGATAACTATACATAGCAGTGTTGAATGGTCGCTTGTGTTCAAATGGTATCTTGTGCTATGCCATGGTTGTGTGATATAGTGGGTCGGCTGCTGCAAATGCATTGCGCTGCTCATGAAGTAGCCATTGCAAAGCATTGCAAAACTCCAGTGGTACTTAATGGTCTATTTTGTCCAGCTAAACGACGGGTGCGCAACTTGTGATTCGGTGTTAGAGGCCGTACACAGTTCGTCACTCTTTCTGTCGGAAATATAATCTATATGTCGTTGGTTCGACAATGGCGTTCTTTTCAGTGAGCCAAGGAATATATAATATGGCAACTACACACAGGCCAGCAGTCAGCTGACACAAAGGCCGTTGTGGTGGTTTCCACATCGCTTATTCTTACTTTTTGACGTGAACCACGTGCCCACGAGCTTCTTGCGCCCATTCTGACCACCGCAGTCACATCAACTGCACCATCTGCACCGGGATACAACAAACAACATCCAGCCAAGAGTGCGTCATGCAGGTTGACAAGAATGGAACTTGCACCTTATTGCCAATCAGTGCTGTATGACTCAAGAGACAGCCCTACTTTATATATTACAAGAGGTAATTATTGTAATAAATTAGTACTCGATCCGAAACGGTGTTTACACCTAATCCATAACCGTTGGGTGTACGGGCCATTGGTCGTTACGTCGTAGCAGCTCGCGCTGCGACATATGACGTAATGCACCACCAAGTGGCTTCAACTGGCCTGTAGACTGAAGCTGAAGTGCCTCAAATTGCGGCCAAAAGTGTGCAGCATTTTTCTAAACATATCACGCAACTCTATCCCAGTCAAAGCTACAGTCAAGGGTGGGTTTTATTGTACTAAGAGCCATCGAGCATGGCAACCAACACCACTTTGACCAGGTGGACTCGTCCATCCCTTCAGGTGACAGCCACCAGGCAACACTGCAGCTAGTGATATACAAACACATCACAGGAAATTTAATGCAGAGACTTTCCACAAGAAAGCATAATAATGTATTCAATGTCTAGTTATAAGAGAGTAATCGTTTTTTTTATAAAGGAATATTGCCTACAAAGACCTAAATCATATGACGTGAACTACACATTCACAATTTCCTTTGTGCCCACTCTAACTGCCGCAGTCGTGTCCACCACACCAGACACACCACACCGACGGACTTGTGGGCACGAGTGAGAGTGTTAATAATTGCATCAGTGTTTCTAATTGCTT
Source organism: Clitarchus hookeri (assembly GCA_002778355.1). Classification (NCBI taxonomy): domain Eukaryota; kingdom Metazoa; phylum Arthropoda; class Insecta; order Phasmatodea; family Phasmatidae; genus Clitarchus; species Clitarchus hookeri. The sequence continues at coordinate 28,344 of NQII01000015.1, forward strand.
CAATGCTATTAATTGTATCAGTGTATTTAATTTATATGATAATTTTCATCATGAAAGACAGTCGACACAGCCACAGCCAGGTACATTTGACATTGTACACTTGGCAATACTGTGGCTGGTANTCATGAAAGACAGTCGACACAGCCACAGCCAGGTACATTTGACATTGTACACTTGGCAATACTGTGGCTGGTACGGTGGAAACATTTAGGATTAATATAATCATTTTTATTGTGTATTGGTATAAGGAAAAATTATGTTGTCTTAGGTTAATTTAATTCATGTCATTTCCATCTCATAACCATTATTTAGTGTATATTGTGCTTCGTCATTTCGCCGCTTGGCATTGCCTGCGCTCAGGTAGCGGAAGCCGGCCCGACGCTTCCTCCCAGTTCTCTTCAGCACTTGAATGAATCAAGAAGTGTAAGTCTCTCGCTCCTCAAAGGCCCTTGGTGCCGACATATTAATCTGAACTCATATTCACTGCAATAGACTTCACTTCATGAACTGGATGATTTTTTTTATCTGTTATAGCGCCACCGGAGAGCAACGTTCTCTCATCGGAGTGTTTTAAACGCAACTGTGTTTCACATTATAAAGCCACGTGGTCTCTCGCAGTTCCGGGCCGTTAAGACCACGTGTTTTGTACTAAAGTTGTGTGTGTTCATTAAGGAATCGCAAGGAAGTAATAACTCCACAAGCATCGTAAGTGTTTCATTTGTAATTTAATTAAGGCGTGCGAGGTGGCCTACAGCCTCGTCATCATATGTGATGGAGTGTTAACAAGAGTCCCCTAGGCTGTCGTCAAACGATCTTCATTTCATCAGCTCACCACAGAGCTGTGGCACTGGGCACATATTTCCTACATCATCAGCTCTGGTAACACGATGCGTCAAGTTGGCTTCCCCAACTAGGGAGGAGAATTTCACCGAGCCAGTGTGACCACGTCACATAATGACATTTTATTTAGTACGGCGATACTCCCTATTAAATTCACAACATCAACCTTAACAGACATTTGTTAATCAACGGGGGTGACACCAATGTGCGTCATTTAATTTATATAATTTTTCACCATTGCAATAATGTACAATTTTGTAATATATTTCAGACGTATGAGACGGCCTAAAGTCTCGTCATTAGGTCAAAGCGAAGTAATGTAATATTAAGTGTGTGACATCTTCATCATCAATCTGATGGAGGCATCCAGGGTCCCTTGTGCCATCGACCTTGGGCGTCGGGCAATTCTACACTTAACCATCCCTGGGTCACCTCGACCACATGATGTAACTGTTATCTTTCCCATGGCTTCCCCCATGTAGGAAGCTGCAGTACTTGTGTCGAATATTTTAGTTTGCTGACGACAACGAACTCGACACACACAAAGTTTTGTAATGCTGCTGTGTCGAGAAATGTATGAAATGTTTTTTTATTTAGAATTACTAGAATTTTAATCATCTGGTGGTTGCCTTTGGTGATCTGTTGAAGCAGTACTTGTTGAGGTGTTGATATTGAGATTTTGATAGTGATCTGGAGGCAGTGAATGTCTAACAATCCTACCCCAACGAGCCATTTCCTGTCGGCTCTTTACCGTATGCAGGTGTGGCATCTTTGGCATTGTGCTGTGGATAGTCATAATGCCAATTAAGTTGTTGCCTTTCACAACATCGGCAAGTGTAGTGAAAGTACTCCTTACCAGTTCAGCCCCTCGCATCGGCCACGCCCGATTCAGTTGGTCCTTCAGGTTTTGGCACAACTGTGCAGACGGTGTCAGAGTCCTTGAGTGCTGGCAGAGTCGAAAACCCGGTTGTGTTCCTCGAACAGCTGATGTTCGCACGGTCTCGTTACCCTGATCGGTGTCGCATGAGCTGCACAGGAAAAACCCATTCTGCTCACATCGCATGGTGTCCTGTTCCAGAGCTGTTTGGTCCAGCAATGCATCTGACCACATGAATTGCTCTATGTTACCATGAATTAAGGGGGCTAGAGCTGGCCTATTTTCTTTCCACACTATGGCAGCCACTACTTCTAGAACTCCTGTTTCTGTCATTAGTGGGTGAAAATGTCTGATTAAGTTAATCTTAAGAGTTGCAAACTGTCCAAATTTCCCCAGCATTTTGTGGTTCTAGAATAGTACAGTCCTGAGATTGCAGGGAGAAATATGTATTAGCAAAACGACACCGAATCACATTCCAGAACTCGCTTCACTGTATACCATAAGGGTTGACTGTGCGCCACCACAAACACGCATCTCCCATAAGCTGGCCTCCTACACAATTTGGCTGTTCTTGTTCACACACTTAATATCTGGTTAAACATCCTGTGCAATCTCAGGAAGGCTTGTGGCTCCTCAGTGGATAGCCCAGAAAAAGTGAGCAGCGATTGGAATTGGGCTGGAGTGCTGACCAGCTTTGCGTCTGTTGTCTGTGCGGCTGCAGTTGTTTGTGTGGTAGCGATTGTGGAGTGCGGATGTCTCCACACTAAGCCAGGGGCTGCAGCTGATGGGATGACCGTGGAATAGGCCAGCAGGAGGCTGCGCTTTGCTGGCTGTGTTCGTACATGTGGCTGGTGGGCGTGGCGCTGTAAGTTGCGAAGCCGGTGTGTACTGCATGCAGTAATAATTGTTGGCTGCAACATTTAGCATGTCCTGTGCAGTAACTCACTACCAATGAGTTATTCGCCTACAGTTCTCCCACACCACTGTTTCTGAATTTCTTTGATTCCACAGGTACTGGTGACAACTGCGGTGTGAGGACACTTCTCCCATGAGAAAGTCCGAAGTTGTATGTGTCACAGGTAACAAGGTCTGTGGACATTTTGTGCACAAAATGCTTCCATTCTAGTCTAATTTTGCATGGTCATTCCCGATAAGGCACTTGGTGTGGTAAACCTTCGTGCAATGAACACACTGAATTGTCCCATCTCCGATGCCTTTACATGTGATTTTAAAACCAGGCAAATCTTCTCTATCAGCAGAGTCTTATCGTACGATTGCACTGCGTTCTTGTTTGGCGAAACTTTTTGAGAGTTTGGTCAAACACAGGCTAAATTGGTGTTTAAAATATCATTGTTTACTTCATCCAGTACAACTCCGTTTTTATTCTGGTATTAGTACCCTAGATGCTGTAGCTTTGTAGTTTTCACATATTTGGGACTCTTACACTCACCAGAATTAATTGTGAAATGTGTTTTTAGACTTGGAATATGCTTTTGATAATGTCAATCTTAAACTCCTTTAAGGTAAAATGTCTAAACTTGGTTTACCATATACCCTCATACAATGTATACATTCTTTGTTTTGTGTCCATAGATATATGCCTAGATTTCATGATGGGGAAGATTCTTTTCGTCAGGTGTTCAATAGTTTGGTTCAGGTAGTTCTCTTAGTCTCTTCATGTTTGTCTTATAGACTCAAGACATCATATTTCACCTGGGCTCCCATTTTCGTTCTATTCAATATGATTATGAAATTGTGCTTTGGGTTGAATGTTTTTCCTATGACAAAGCTTGTACTTCCTTTACTACAGACATTTATTCTTTATCTCTTTTCGTTGGATGAGCATGGTTTTAATCTTTCTGGGAATAAGAGTCACATCCTGTATATTACATACAAATGTTAGCTGTCGCTGCTACTTTCCCCAACCATCGGAGGTTGTCTTCTTTCCTGTGTGACTAAGTTACGGCATTTGGGTATCTTTTTTGAGCTTCGTGGTGGATGAACTATCCATGTTGATTACACTATTACTAAATGTTGCAAAGAATTAACATTTTAAAGGCTCTCATCCATTACCGTTGGGTTTCTAGCTTTATTTTTCGTTCTTTTCATGTCTGTACCACCCCGTCTGTTATAGATTATGGTGTTCCGATTGCTGGGCACCTGCCACTCTTTTTAATGAACAAATTGGATGTAATACAGAATGTTTGCCTCAGACTTATTTTTGGTGTTTTCCTTTCTACTCCCATCCACTTTTCTGTCTACATTTTAAATATCAATCTTTCATTAATTCATCATATCTGCTACAAACACTAGATTTCTCACAAAAATCATGCATAAATATTTTGTATAAAACCACAAAGAGAAATTACTTAGCAGTGTTAGGACACTACGTAATGTATAATTTACGGCATGTTCAAATTTACACTAGACAATGCGACTCAAAATAGTACACATTACATTTTTCAGAATTTAATCTTCACTAGGTAATGAAATTTGCTAAAACACTATACCAAAGGGCAATCATCACCGAACAATTACTTATCAATGGCATCCCAATTGAATGCTACTAAAATACCAATATACGATAACCTCTGTGCTCAAGTTTGTTATGACTGTCAAAGGGCAACATTCACTTTGAATACCACCCTGCTAAACCATCTAAAAATATATTTCATTACAACTTCCCATAGCGGGTATTATAATAATGATACAAGTAATATGAATTCTTACCTTTCCGGCATGTTTCACCAGATGAGCTTTTATAGCAGAGCTGAACTGTGTCCCCTGTCTGTATTTGTTCACTTTTGATATTCTGTGATATCTATGCTTACCTGGTAAGCCATGTGCAGGCAAAGAACCTCTATTTAACTTCTTCTTTGATCCTGGACTATGGCAGTCGTCAGTAAAATGTGTGTCACACACAAAGTGATCTCTGTAACTTTTCAGATCGTCCATGTTTGTCAATTTTATATAGGTTATGAGAGTCAACCATACTCTGAAGGCATGTTCCTCATCTACAGGAAATCGATGCCTAACCATCCCAGGCACGAAATTACACCCCGGAATGCAACACTTCGGCATCTCAAAACATAGAGCCTACAGATCTTTAACAAATTGATTAATAAAATGTACGTATAAAAACATTTCCTATCTCCACACCACTTTGCCTAAAAAATATGGCGACCGTACGTGAAAACGTGTTTGAATTTTTCCTATTTTGTGATTGGTTGCAAATTAAAAAAAAAAAAAAAAAAAACCATTTTGCTTAGAGCGTTCATGTGGGTGTGGCGTGAACTACAAGATAACGGTATATCCTGTGAACTTTTAGGCGCCAATACTCGAAATATGTTCGTCGGATGATTGTGATTATATTGAGCTGCTGAATGTAATAACCGTTCTATTTTGCTTGTTAAGTTAATTTAGCACACACAACGCAGTGGTTGAGTACTGAGCAGAAGAGTTAGCGTACTGTCACGTCTCGTGTGGTTAGCGTTTTCCATCATTTTTTAGGGTTAGATATTGGTTTTTGAGTAGTCTCGTTTCATTGTATGGTAAGAATTTTGGGTAATTGTTCAGAGAAGCGGCTTTTCTGTTGGAAACGTCCTAGGCCCACAAAAATAGCATAAATGGGTTCTGCACAGCTTACCTTGTTAATATTCAGGAGGGTGCAATGTTAAAATAAGTAGAACGTATTAAATAAAATATTTAAAAGTACAAGCAGTTCGTCCTCTTTGTTTACGACGTTTTCCATAATGTTTGGTGAAGTAATGCTTTAGTTACGTAAACAAAAGTGAGGCAGTGCGGTTCGTGGCGAGTGGTGTGTATGTGTTTCGTACGTGCGAAGGTTTGTGATTTAAAAATGGAGGGTACAAAATCGAGTTTTTCTGTGCTTAATATTCGGCGGGTTTTACTTGGAGGTTTTACTTGATCATGGGGTTTTATCGGGTGAGGTAAAGTGCACGACAGTTGAATTGTACCCGCCGCCTACCTTGGTGAGTTAATTCGTATTCTGCCGGTGTATTTTACGGTTCCTTTAAATCCCTAAAATCGTAGGTTAGATTAAAACCCTACAATACTAAGCTAGATTAAAAATGTAAAATGGTAATTCACTCATTGTGGGGTTAGGTGGGCACATATTACGAAATTAGTCCTACGTTAGTGCCCCTAGTATATTCGTGTTTTGCGTGATTAGTAGAGTGGAAANCCTTTAAATCCCTAAAATCGTAGGTTAGATTAAAACCCTACAATACTAAGCTAGATTAAAAATGTAAAATGGTAATTCACTCATTGTGGGGTTAGGTGGGCACATATTACGAAATTAGTCCTACGTTAGTGCCCCTAGTATATTCGTGTTTTGCGTGATTAGTAGAGTGGAAATATACCACTTTCCTTGTTTTATTTTTACAGGAAAGCTGCTACTCTGAAAAATTTCCCCTGTAACTGGGCTACTAAGATGTGGCAAACTCTCTCGCCTCTCCCCTACCAGACAAAACTCCACTTCCATGCCCTTCCTGTACTTTGCAATCCCCCTCACAGGTACCAATTCCTCCCGCAACACATTCCATTCCCTCACAGACCTTGCAAGCTCAGACTGCCTATCCCGCTCTGTTCTCCACACCCTCTGAAGTTTCTTACTAGTTTCCTCTCCCTCTAAACACCCCCTTTCTTAGCTGGCAGCGTAACCTTACCCACCCTCTCTCTCCATTCACCACTCTGTACATCCTGACCAGCCTTTCAACTTTCCTCCTTTCCTTCGAGCTCCACCCCATTTCTTTCACATCACTGATGGCCTATAGTTCCCTTTGTCCTCACCATCTTGCTGCCCTTCTTTGCACCTTCTCTAGCTCTCTCACCTCCACCTCTACTTACGGGTACTGCTGCCTCATATTCTAACAAAGGCCGTACCATTGTGCCATATGCCTTCTCCTTCACCTCACTGCCGACACTCTTCAGAAACCTTCCCAACATACCCNAGGCCGTACCATTGTGCCATATGCCTTCTCCTTCACCTCACTGCCGACACTCTTCAGAAACCTTCCCAACATACCCAAAGCTCTTCTTCCCTTTGTAACCATCCCCTCTACCTGTTTGTTTCATCTGAGGTCTCCCCACAAAATTTCAAATACAATATGATTTGGTAAGAGTGTGGAATAGGTGCATGCTCTTTAATTTCAATGTGCTTGAACACGTGTGTTACCTTAGTACGTTGTATTTGTTATAATATACAGCACCTCACAAAAGTATTTGTATACCCATATGTTTGTCCTAGCATGTGTATCTTTATGAGGCAATGTAAAGTCATAAGCTCTAATCAGAAAAAGGAGAGTGAATAGCATGGTCTATTGTAATTGTTTAATGTACACCAACGTCAGACGGACGAGTGTGAAAGCCCTTTCCAATTATTTTTAACTGTCGTTTCCTTATTAAAGAAGTACAAAGAAACAGGTTCAACAGAAAATAAATTAATACCCGGATGCCCAAAAGTTCACACGTGCTGTGATGAACGACGGAACCTTGTTACTTTAGCACGTNGTGCTGTGATGAACGACGGAACCTTGTTACTTTAGCACGTAAGGAACTATTCTGAAGTGCAGCTTCTTGGACGGAAGATATAGCATAAACATCTACACACACTGTATGTCCTCAAACAATATGAAATGTATTGCATAATGACAGTTTCCATGGTAGAGCAGCCAGGAAGAAACCACACATTTCTCCATTAACCTGTCAAAAACTCTTACAATTAAAAATTAAATACAATTGGGTTCACACAGGAAATGGATGGTGTGGCAAAGGCCAAACTTGGAATTGCAATTGCAACACATTCCTACAGTTCATAAAAAGTGTGAGGCAAGGTTTGGCTATGAGGGGAAATAGAGGAGGCCAAACAGAAATTGAGTGATGAGATTTGGACGGCTCTTAAAAGTGAAGTCTTTAGATCCGAAACAGAAATTAAGCAAAAAGTTTTAAAAACTTTAATTTATGGTGGTTTTTCATTTTAAATGTTTTTCTAACTAAAGTCTCCAAGTACGAGTTTGAAAATGTGTGTTATTTTCTGGTGTATTCTTATGAGACCACAGCAAAATATGTCTTCCCTGTTAGTTAACTACTATTGTTTTAATGTTTTGACCTCACATTAGTCATTTATTGAACACTTGAAAAAAAATCAAATCTCTACCTGGAAAACCTGGAAATGTCGNTTTTGACCTCACATTAGTCATTTATTGAACACTTGAAAAAAAATCAAATCTCTACCTGGAAAACCTGGAAATGTCGGGGAACTTTTTTTTCTACATTTGGTGGGAACCCTGTGTTGTGCATCATAAGCGTTTTATACTTCTGTTATCATAAAAGTATCTTATTTTCGTTAAACTGAACGTTTACTTATATTTTATCGATAAANGCGTTTTATACTTCTGTTATCATAAAAGTATCTTATTTTCGTTAAACTGAACGTTTACTTATATTTTATCGATAAAATAATTTGGTACATTTATAATTCATTTTCATATAAACAAAGAGAAAATAGGTGGAAAATTTTCAGTCCATTCCTCACACAAGGCAGAGGAATGGACTGAAAATAGAACTTAAGGCAGGGTTTCAGAAAAGTTGGAAGTAACCATGAATGGATTATAGTCATTACTTGACAGTACTGCACACACTAATTAAATCTTGAGAAAAAATTAAACACAATTTTTGTTACATGTTTAGTTCTTAATTGTTGAATTCGGGTGATGTGCAGCACAGAGAGAAGAACGATGGGCAGGAAGAAGTCGTTGCTTGGCCAGTGCCACCGCAAGTCAGCTCCTGTGCCAACCAGACAACTCAGGCTGTTTGCGAGTGATAGTTCTCCGACCAGGTCCAGCAGTAACAGGTCGTAAGTAAGCTTATTGGTAACAAAAATGCTTTGTTACTCATTCCATGCACACTCACTTGCAAAATAATATGTGTGTGTGTGTGCTTAACAAATTTGCTTCTGGGGCTTAGAGCTAAAATTGTATTTATGTAAAAATATTGAAGTAAGTGTTCTATAATTAAAGGTGCTAGATACATAAGTGCCTGTAAGAGTTGGCAGTGATGAAGGAGCCTATTNAAAAATATTGAAGTAAGTGTTCTATAATTAAAGGTGCTAGATACATAAGTGCCTGTAAGAGTTGGCAGTGATGAAGGAGCCTATTCTATAAAGAAAAAGAAGGTAATTTGTTTTGTTAAACTTAAAATGCTTATGTTGCATGACATACTTAGGAAATAACAAAACACGTGATACATGGGGTGATTTTTCAAAGATTTGATTCAAAACGTGTGAAGAAACCGCGAACAGACTATACTGGTGGTCACTTCACCTAGAACAACAAAATGCATCACATCGGAGAAAAAGCTGCATAAGAAACTTCAAAGAGAAGAGAGAAAGGAAATACCAAAATAATAAACACTTAAAAATGTATGTAATGAATTTTTTTTTAATACAATTGCACACATCAAATTTCTAAATACAAATGCATTTTGTGAGAGAACTCTGGGTGATACAAAAAGTGATGCCAGATTCGGTTTCAACATCCAAAAATACACAAGATTCAGCTGCATTTATTGTAAATAGTTTTCACAAAATATTTTTTTGTTGGCCTGTGTAATTCAACAATATTATGCAATATTTTTGTATGCTTTTGGAATTAACATCAAGCGCGTAAGGAAAGCGGGGTTGGAGAGGGAGATAAGGACTAAGAAAAGGTTTTGAAATTGCTTTTCATTTGGATACAGATAGTTTTACGGTGCCTTTCATTTTGAACACCTATACATTTCTACTTTAGCACAAAGTTTAGTTTCTAAGACTAAATACCGCTGTTTTATGACCACGTAAAATAAAATGTATTAATTAATCTAGGAACTCTTTCTCATCGCGTATTTTCTGCTTGTCTAATGTGCATCAGCAGTGCACTCAGAATAGCCAACATAATATTAACTTTTGTTCTTTCGTGCATCAGCTGATATAGGATTTTGCAAATGGCACTTGGTTTGTTTCGTACACGNGAAACTTCAAAGAGAAGAGAGAAAGGAAATACCAAAATAATAAACACTTAAAAATGTATGTAATGAATTTTTTTTAATACAATTGCACACATCAAATTTCTAAATACAAATGCATTTTGTGAGAGAACTCTGGGTGATACAAAAAGTGATGCCAGATTCGGTTTCAACATCCAAAAATACACAAGATTCAGCTGCATTTATTTTAAATAGATTTCACAAAATATTTTTTTGTTGGCCTGTGTAATTCAACAATATTATGCAATATTTTTGTATGCTTTTGGAATTAACATCAAGCGCGTAAGGAAAGCGGGGTTGGAGAGGGAGATAAGACTAAGAAAAGGTTTTGAAATTGCTTTTCATTTGGATACAGATAGTTTTACGGTGCCTTTCATTTTGAACACCTATACATTTCTACTTTAGCACAAAGTTTAGTTTCTAAGACTAAATACCGCTGTTTTATGACCACGTAAAATAAAATGTATTAATTAATCTAGGATCTCTTTCGCATCGCGTATTTTCTGCTTGTCTAATGTGCATCAGCAGTGCACTCAGAATAGCCAACGTAATATTAACTTTTGTTCTTTCGTGCATCAGCTGATATAGGATTTTGCAAATGGCACTTGGTTTGTTTCGTACACGNTAATATTAACTTTTGTTCTTTCGTGCATCAGCTGATATAGGATTTTGCAAATGGCACTTGGTTTGTTTCGTACACGTCAAGTTGCCACTCACTGACTGTCAGAATCTGGCCAACTTATATGAAATGAAGTATACTAACTTCTTCCTCATGCTCAAGCATTGTACTTGAGCAGTGTGTTGCACCAGTTAGACTGTGCATAATCAGTAGTTTGATTACGCAGTTGCCAATTTTATAGCAGTACACATTTCGATAGTCAGAAATGTATTCACTAACATTGCCAGTTTCTACATTATTTGCATTCATTGGTAATAAAGTGGGACCAGGTTGTTAGTCTTGCTCAAGTCTTTCTACATCATCTGTTTTTGTGGTAATTAAATGCACAGGATCAGTTTCAATTACAAACAAGTGAGTGCCACAACACTTTTCATCAGCGTGGTTTCCAAAACCAATTTGAAATAATTACAACTAAATGAAAGGCATGAAAAACCAGAAAATTTACATTTGAAAATATTTTTTTAAACTCCCTTTCTTCTCTTTGCACTATATTGGTTAGCTTACCATTACACAAAAGGTATTTATGTAATATTTGCATAAAATTAGTGTGAATAGTTAAATTACACATATTTGGTGTGCATTTCAATGCAGTTTTGTACATTTCTCGTTCCAGAAGTCGTAGTAGAGTCAAGAGGTCTCGTGCAATATCGATGGGGCGAGTAGTGCGACCCTTGTCCGCGGATTCTGAGGTGCGCATGCCTTTCCGACGAAGCAGGAGTGCCTTTGCAACTCCCAACACACCTGTCTGGGAAGAGCAGTTAGTAATGTCCACACAGCGAAGACAGTAACTATTATTTTCCTTATTTTACGAGTGTCATTTGTCATGTATTTGTTTTACTAGTGTCAATTGCATCATGTGTGTTTCTGGTACTTGTTACCATTTAAATATTCCTTGTTGTAGTGTGTAGCTGTATGGTATTGATACTGTTTACTTAATATAGTACAAATAGAACAAGTTTTAATATGTTACAGCAGGGATAGGCTGCTATANGGTATTGATACTGTTTACTTAATATAGTACAAATAGAACAAGTTTTAATATGTTACAGCAGGGATAGGCTGCTATATTACTAATCACATTTTAAAAAGGAAACAGAAAACATGAGTACTCTCAGGGTGATTATTGTGGATACACATATATGCACATAATTCATACTAACACAATTTCCATGTGGATGTGTGGTCGTGACATTTCGCTGGCTGGACCAGCTCTTTCAGATTGTGACTGATGGCACACTGCAGTCTGTTGAGTGGTTATTGGCAAACAGTAAACCTAGCGGCCAGGAGGCCATCTAGGATACGGTAGGATATCAGAAATGCAACAGAGGGGTTATATTATGTTTAGCAAGCCAGATGGCTGTCTGGATTTGGTAATTTACTGATGGGCCAGTTCCCAGCATCACAGTTCTGCACTATTATTAGAAGGTTGTAAAGTGCTGACCACTCTGGTTTTGTAACAGGAGTCAAAGTTATGGTTGTGGGATAATACATGTGCGGCATTGGTTTTCTCCCTAAATTCACATTTACCCCAGCTATGGCTTGTTTGGTGTCTGCTGTGTGGCCATTCATTCTCGTTCTGTGTTGGTGGTAAGGCCAATGCGTACTGTAGTTGGTAGATGATTTCTGTAGCACAATTGTAGCTGCCTCGGATAGGATGAGTCTGTTTGGTGAGCTTGCTGTTGGAGGTGGAAGGTTGGAAGTTAGCACAAGAGCTGCAACATGGACCTTCGCAGGAGTGAGACCCTCTCGGGGTGATATTACAGACTGTGGCAATTTGTGGTGCACATGTTTGTTTCAGAGGTTGGGGGGTTGTTTGAAGACAAATGGATGGAGGACCAAATTTCAGTGCTTCATTGCATAGTTTCTTGTCCAGCCAGCAGAACTTTGCAACCATGCATCCGCTTGAAAAATGTGTTCATACGACTTTTGTGTTTGTACATCTGCAAGTACCCTCCTGTGAGTACTTGTTTTGTAACCTTTTTAAAATGTTATATGTGTGACAAAACACCCTCTTTTTGGTACATAGAGAATCAACTTTTATGCACACACATACATACTGGCACGTAGGCTGCCACTTAAGTTGGCAGTAAATCTATAAAAAACTTTTTATGTTTTTACGTATTGTGACTGTAACATTTAAATTTATCATTACTTAGGTTAGTACTTCTCATTTTATATGTATTAGAGTACAAATCTGCAAATTATTAACACATTTAATATTCCTAATAATTTCACAGTTTCACCTGGAATGGTGGATGAATAAAGTGATTATGCCCATGACAATGTTAATTTTACATACGGCAGAAGGATACAGAATAAACCAGGCATACAAAAGTGCTCAGTTTACTGTAACAGCCTATAATTTCTTATCCGTACATTTTCAAGAAGTTGTAATGATCTCACAAGTGCTAAAGAAAGAAGCTTTGAATAAGTGCTTGTTTGGATTTGAAACATCTGCTCTGTCACTTCGTGGAAAATAGACTAGTATACAAAATGCCCCAGAATGCGCACACAGGTACCACACCGTGAATCATGAGCGAAATTGGAGACTAAAATGTTAGTGGCAAAAGGTCGTACGATGACATTTTTTGTGCACAATGTGACAACACAGCATGGAGTTAGTCCCCTCTTGCGCTCCACTGAAATCAAACTATCACTGTTCTGGCCATCATATTATGGGCGCGGATTCAAATCCTGGCCAGTCCGAACAGTTNGAAATCAAACTATCACTGTTCTGGCCATCATATTATGGGCGCGGATTCAAATCCTGGCCAGTCCGAACAGTTTCCAGATACTTTACTTTAAATGCAGATTAGGGTGCAAAGCGACACTTGGCACAACATTAACCCTGATAAATGGGCTTCGAATACGTGTTGATTTCATGTTCTGGTATTCTTATGTATNGGTATTGATACTGTTTACTTAATATAGTACAAATAGAACAAGTTTTAATATGTTACAGCAGGGATAGGCTGCTATCTTACTAATCACGTTTTAAAAAGGAAACAGAAAACATGAGTACTCTCAGGGTGATTATTGTGGATACACATATATGCACATAATTCATACTAACACAATTTCCGTGTGGATGTGTGGTCGTGACATTTCGCCGGCTGGACCAGCTCTTTCAGATTGTGACTGATGGCACAGTGCAGTCTGTTGAGTGGTTATTGGCAAACAGTAAACCTAGCGGCCAGGCGGCCATCTAGGATGCGGTAGGATATCAGAAATGCAACGGAGGGGTTATATTATGTTTAGCAAGCCAGATGGCTGTCTGGATTTGGTAATTTATTGATGGGCCAGTTCCCAGCATCACAGTTCTGCACTATTATCAGAAGGTTGTAAAGTGCTGAACACTCTGGTTTTGTAACAGGAGTCAAAGTTCTGGTTGTGGGATAATACATGTGCGGCATTGGTTTTCTCCCTAAATTCACATTTACCCCAGCTATGGCTTGTTTGGTGTCTGCTGTGTGGCCATTCATTCTCGTTCTGTGTTGGTGGTAAGGCCAATGCGTACTGTAGTTGGTAGATGATTTCTGTAGCACAATTGTAGCTGCCTCGGATAGGATGAGTCTGTTTGGTGAGCTTGCTGTTGGAGGTGGAAGGTTGGAAGTTAGCACAAGAGCTGCAACATGGACCTTCGCAGGAGTGAGACCCTCTCGGGGTGATATTACAGACTGTGGCAATTTGTGGTGCACATGTTTGTTTCAGAGGTTGGGGGGTTGTTTGAAGACAAATGGATGGAGGACCAAATTTCAGTGCTTCATTGCATAGTTTCTTGTCCAGCCAGCAGAACTTTGCAACCATGCATCCGCTTGAAAAATGTGTTCATACGACTTTTGTGTTTGTACATCTGCAAGTACCCTCCTGTGAGTACTTGTTTTGTCACCTTTTTAAAATGTTACATGTGTTACAAAACACCCTCTTTTTGGTACATAGAGAATCAACTTTTATGCACACACATACATACTGGCACGTAGGCTGCCACTTACGTTGGCAGTAAATCTATAAAAACAGTTTTTATGTTTTTATGTATTGAGACTAACATTTAAATTTATGATTACTTAGGTTAGTACTTCTCATTTTATATGTATTAGAGTACAAATCTGCAAATTATTAACACATTTAATATTCCTAATAATTCCACAGTTTCACCTGGAATGGTGCATGAATAAAGTGATTATGCCCATGACAATGTTAATTTTACATACGGCAGAAGGATACAGAATAAACAGGTGTAGAGCCTAACCAGGGCATACAAAAGTTCAGTTGTAATGATCTCACAAGTGCTAAAGAAAGAAGCTTTGAATAATTGTTTGTTTGGATTTGAAACATCTGCTCTGTCACTTCGTGGATATTATACTAGTATACAAAATGCCCCAGAATGCGCACACAAGTACCACACCGTGAATCATGAGCAAAATTGGAGACTAAAATGTTAGTGGCAAAATGTCGTACAATGACATTTTTTGTGCACAATGTGACAACACAGCATGGAGTTAGTCCCCTCTTGCGCTTCACTGAAATCAAACTATCACTGTTCTGGCCATCATATTATGGGCGCGGATTCAAATCCTGGCCAGTCCGAACAGTTTCCGAATACTTAACTTTAAATGCAGCAGATTAGGTTGCAGAGCAACACTTGGCACAACATTAACCCTGATAAATGGGCTTCGAATACGTGTTGATTTCATGTTCTGGTATTCTTATGTATATTACGTAAACTACACGTAGATAAAATGTTAGGACTGGCCGGGAATTGAAGCCGCGCCCATAATATGGTGGCCAGAACAGTGGAAGTACGATATCAGTAGAGCACAAGAGGGGACGAACTCAGAGCTGTGTTGCCACATTGTGCACGAAAAATGTCATAGTACGACATTTTCCCACTAACATTTACGTCTCCAAATTCTCTCAGGATTCACGTGGTGTGGTTCTTATGTGCAGGTTCTGGGACATTCTGTTTATCCTGTGTTTTAAAGGTAAGGGTAACATTTTTATGTGTAAAATAATGCTTTCTAACATTTTATTTTAGTGGTCATTGTAATTAATTGTATAAAACTTTAGTATTACTAAAGTAAAAAAAAAAATTGTTTTTAACGTAATTTTTAGCATGATAATGGTTTTATTTTCTCATACAGTTAGTGCACATCTCTGTGTACTGTGTTGGAAAAAAAATGCTGTATATTCTTGGGCTTGGCTCAGATAAATGTAATTTTTTTGACAGCTTAGCTTTGCTGAAACTTTTTAAATTGGGCGTGCAGATCTCTAATTATTGCAGTCACAAATCTTCAAATGAATTTTTTCAGGGTTGGCACACCAATGTCGTCAGCTGGTAGTATCCAGCCATGGCTCTCAACTGCAAAGAAAATTGGGAAAGGCATGAAGGCACACAATGAAAAATATGAGCAGGCTGCAATGGTTGTGAAGGTTGCGTATATTTCTCTTTAGTAAATTTTTGGTGTATGTAGCTTGTAGAGACTAAATGGTTAGATACTTTACATGTAAGAGTTTGGTTTCTGGAATTTTTCCATGGGAATTAGAGTGGAATTAGGTAAATATTAGCTAAAAATCATCTATTTATAGTTGACCAGCGTAGCATGTCTTATACAAAATTAAAACTTAAGTACAGTGCTTGCCAGGTAAGTTGGTGGGTGGTGTAGCTCTTGGCTGGAGATGGCCATTCCAGGAATTCGATCAGCAGGCCATGGCACAAACAATTACCCATGAATTAAAACATCAGTCCCAATTATATTAAACATTCAAACAGAAACTGTACTGATAGTATGAGCAAGTAATAAAAACTGCAAATCATTTACGTAATATTAATAGGTTCAATAATGTGCTAATAGAATTAATGTTGAGTTCCCATACTTACATAAAAGTATGGCTGTAAGAGACTCAAAAACTTTGAGATTGATATAACACATTCACTGCTCTCGATCTTGATTGAACTTTTTTAGATCTCGAAAGAGTAGTATTGCAAATCACGTGTTGCTGGGCTAACAGTAATATCCTACAATGATCATTTAAATTTAAGACCATAAATAGAAACCCATCATCGGTGAAAGTGTACTAATTCTGTCAACTAGTGTCTCAAAATAATTATTCTTTTAACATGTCTGCTATGTTGACGGGTGACTGACGACAGCGTCACGGTTGGGCAAGGTTTTTAATGTGTCTGTCAGACACATGTGCTGTATAACTGGATTGACTTTATTGGCTGCTAACCGGTCCCCGGCCGGTATATAAGCTGGAGCGTGTGGCTTGACGGCACGGCACAAAGACTGGTGCGACTTGTCCTTCGCACTACTGATTTGTACACGGCCACTGATTTACCTGTACTGGGCGTGGCCCGGAGTAGCTCGTGACTAGGCTGCTGTTGCCGGCAGGAACTCGTGCCCAGTCCGTGGGCGAAGGTGGGGCTGCGGCTGGCGGTGCTGGTTGGAGTCCGCGGAGGGCTGCTGGGTCTGAGCCAAGGGTTGTCTATTCCCAGCGGGAATCCCAAGTAAATGTTATTGAACACCTCAAGGCGACATCTGGCCATAAGGAAGCATTGTAACTGCGATGCAAAACAGCATAAACAACCTTCACGTGTGTTCTGTTTCATAAGAATTTTAAGCAGTGACTATAGGGTTTCAATACAGTAATTTGTTCACAAAAGATACGGTATTGCCACTATAGTTTAAAAAATGGTTTTACAGAAGAGTAAATATCATCAGAGGCTACCTTTAATGATTTTTGCTGACTTTGACATTTTTCGATGGTCACATTTATGTTTCAACAACAAAGTTTATGAATGGGCAACAAAATATTGCCTTTCATTTCTGTCCTTAAAAATAAGATTTACATTGAAGTATTAGCAAAGCCAAGCTTTCAGAAAAATTACATTGAACCGAGCAATGCCCAAGCATGTAGAATAATTTTTTCCAACACAGTACACAGGAATATGCACTGACTGTATAAGAAAATGAAACTAACACCTTGCTAAAATTTACTTTTCAATAACTGCTTATAATGAGACCAGAAATGACAGCTAGGGTGACCCCTTGATTGCTGTCTGCTCTAGTTCCTCTTTAGTGTGTTATTGCTCTCTGCAGCCACACATGCTTCCAGCTCCTTACGTGTTAGTCTTCCTGGGGCACCGTCAAACTGGAGAATCATGGTGTGCTGTGTCAGTTGGAGAAAATGTCTATGAAGTAATTTTATAAATGGGGCATAGCTAGAGCTCGTTATGAAAAGTGGTGTGGTGTAGTCTCTTTTCAAAATTGTTTTTAGATGCAATTCAAAATGTGGTTTGGTTTATCTTAAGCTGTTTCACTGCAGACATTGGTGTAGCAATTTGGGACTTTGGATTCCTTTTGTCGTGTGAATTTTTAGAATTATGTGTAGCCACCGTTGTGTATTTTTTTCACGGCAAGTTGAGACCATTGAACAGGTCTTGGCCCATTTCCAGTACACACTTCCATTGTAATTGTATACATAAGGCTATTTGTTTCCAGCAATGCTATACAAATTTCTCAGGTGGCTGAAAATCTAAATTTTGGCATGAATGTATATTTTGTGATAATTAAGTAATTATTTCCATTAATTTGTCAAGGAAAGTAGTTTTTTTAAAGTTTAATTGTTGGAGGAGTTTGATAGGTTTTTGACTTTCCCTCTTAATTTGTTCATGTTTTTTTATACATCTTTGGCTGTCCCTTTTAGTTTGTTTGTGTTTCTATTATTATTTTTTTGGGGGTATTTGGGAAGCCTTGGTAGAAGTCTTCCTATCCACTGCTGCCTTCCCACACACACTTAAGTAGTTTGTTTTATTCATAAGGATTATAATGAGTCTTCTCAGCATGAAAGTATTTTAATTGGGACTCACAATGTGTTTATGTATATACTTTATTAATTGCCCATAGTTTGTTACTGTACATTCACTAGAGTTGAACCAGAAATTTTATTGATGTATGTTGTAAGCACTGTGGGATTAAATGATGGCTGTGAAGCAAAAGGTTCTTTGTGCTTTTTAAACACCCTCTTTTCTTGTTACTCATTGCTTGATTCATCACAACGTGCAAATCTAAAAGCAGCCAGATTACAGTACATAAGTTTAGATTGAGGTCTGAGTCTGTCAGCACCAAGTTAACAGATACACAAAAGGTAATGGTTCCATTATGTTCAACATGCCCAGCTTTTTGAGGCCAGCAAACAAGATGGTTATAGCAACAAGGAGAAGATGGCTATGCCATGCCAGATGATGCCATGGGTATAATAATTTCTCAGAAAATTAGCTTAGAAAACTTCCTTGTGGCAGTGTGGGCAGTTTTAAAAAAATACAAACAAAATGTACAGTGATGTAAAATGCATGTCTTGTGGCCAACATAGAAATATGTATATACAGTATAATAATGGTTGACAGTTACTTAATGTGGGATTCATACGTCTGGTATGTTAAATGTTTGTTGTGACACTTGCATATGTATATGTGCACACATTTAGACTGTTTGTTGTTTATTAAGGATTTTTTCTAGAGATCTTCTCAAGATATACTTTTCTGTCCATTTTGTATTTATCCACAATTTTTGTATTTGTTGTTTTGAGTGGTTCGTTCTTCCTGGTGTCTTAGAAACAAGAGTTGACTGCATTGTTGACGTAATAAGGTTCTCTTAATTATTTTGATACAGATTTGTTTTATGTCTTTGGTTATCGTTAATAGTTTTTCCTCAGAAATTTGTGTGGGATCTCTTTAACCCTTTTAAACAGAAGGTTACTTGTATGTTGAGTTTCAACAGGGCTAATTAGCCTTAATTATGCGGCTGTCGTAATTTATTTTCTTGTGCCAACCTATAGATTAGGATAGATTTTTGAAACCAAGACTATGTAAGTAGTCAGGAAGCACGGGCGATATTAATAGAGCTTTGATTACAATTCTTTTTGGAGTGATACAATGTACGAAGAAGATAAGCTCCATTCCAGGATTTATCATGATATATAAAGTCGTAATGATACTTGTACATGTATTTTGACACCTTCGGATGTCTGGTAAACTAGTGTTACTGAATATAAATTGTTATCTTGAAACTGTACTAATGCATTTGCGATTTTATCACCCAGTGGCTAAATGTTCTCTGGCCCAGAGGCTAGATAAAAATGCCATACCGCGAGCTATTCACTGCCCTTTTACAATTAGAATTGAATTACCAAAGAAAGTTTTTCCTGGAGTATGAATCCACTAATTTGATTGCCAGTGTTGTTTTGAGGTGTTATAAATTATTAATTTTTGAAGTACCCAAGCATGCAAACACAGGATTGTATGAGTAAAGCACACTTCACAACGTAGTATTTAATTTAATTATTTTTTATTCTGCAAACCCTTCCCTAAGCAAATGTTGTAAGGAAGGTGGTATGTTCTTTGAAATAGAATCTAAATTTGTAACGCATGGGGCAGCATGAGGTTTCTTTTTATTAGTTTGACGTAAGAATTTAATGAGTCTAACCTCGTTTCCATATAACCTAAACTTTCAACATTGAAAAACTCTTTGTCACATTTAATATTGTTTTCTGTGTAAATAGTTGCAGTAGATTAGTACTTATTTTCTTTGAGAGGTTTTTTTTTTGTGTTGTCAGTGTGTCTTAATTTGATATGTTTTGTCTCATATGTAAGTATTTATTGTGTTTATTTTTGTTCTGCTGTTATCCTAGTTTTAGTTCTCATGCAAAACCATTACACTCATCTGATACAGCAAAGTNCCGGGAATAGAAGCCACGCCCATAATATGGTGGCCAGAACAGTGGAAGTACGATATCAGTAGAGCACAAGAGGGGGCAAACTCAGTGCTGTGTTGCCACATTGTGCACGAAAAATGTCATAGTATGACATTTTCCCACTAACATTTACGTCTCCAAATTCTCTCAGGATTCACGTGGTGTGGTTCTTATGTGCAGGTTCTGGGACATTCTGTTTATCCTGTGTTTTAAAGGTAAGGGTAACATTTTTATGTGTAAAATAATGCTTTGTAACGATTTATTTTAGTGGTCATTGAATTAATTGTATAAAACTTTAGTATTACTAAAGTAAAAAAAAAAAATTGTTTTTAACGTAATTTTTAGCATGATGATGGTTTCATTTTCTCATACAGTGAGTGCACATCCCTGTGTACTGTGTTGAAACAAAAATGCTGTATATTCTTGGGCTTGGCTCAGATAAATGTAATTTTTTTGACAGCTTAGCTTTGCTGAAACTTTTTTAATTGGGCGTGCAGATCTCTAATTATTGCTGTCACAAATCTTCAAATGAATTTTTTCAGGGTTGGCACACCAATGTCGTCAGCTGGTAGTATCCAGCCATGGCTCTCAACTGCAAAGAAAATTGGGAAAGGCATGAAGGCGCACAATGAAAAATATGAGCAGGCTGCAATGGTTGTGAAGGTTGCGTATATTTCTCTTTAGTAAATTTTTGGTGTATNCACAATGAAAAATATGAGCAGGCTGCAATGGTTGTGAAGGTTGCGTATATTTCTCTTTAGTAAATTTTTGGTGTATGTAGCTTGTAGAGACTAAATGGTTAGATACTTTACATGTAAGAGTTTGGTTTCTGGAATTTTTCCATGGGAATTAGAGTGGAATTAGGTAAATATTAGCTAAAAATCATCTATTTATAGTTGACCAGCGTAGCATGTCTTATACAAAATTAAAACTTAAGTACAGTGCTTGCCAGGTAAGTTGGTGGGTGGTGTAGCTCTTGGCTGGAGATGGCCATTCCAGGAATTCGATCAGCAGGCCATGGCACAAACAATTACCCATGAATTAAAACATCAGTCCCAATTATATTAAACATTCAAACAGAAACTGTACTGATAGTATGAGCAAGTAATAAAAACTGCAAATCATTTACGTAATATTAATAGGTTCAATAATGTGCTAATAGAATTAATGTTGAGTTCCCATACTTACATAAAAGTATGGCTGTAAGAGACTCAAAAACTTTGAGATTGATATAACACATTCACTGCTCTCGATCTTGATTGAACTTTTTTAGATCTCGAAAGAGTAGTATTGCAAATCACGTGTTGCTGGGCTAACAGTANGCTCTCGATCTTGATTGAACTTTTTTAGATCTCGAAAGAGTAGTATTGCAAATCACGTGTTGCTGGGCTAACAGTTATATCCTACAATGATCATTTAAATTTAAGACCATAAATAGAAACCCATCATCGGTGAAAGTGTACTAATTCCAACTAGTGTCTCAAAATAATTATTCTTTTAACATGTCTGCTATGTTGACGTGTGACTGACGACAGCGTCACGGTTGGGCAAGGTTTTTAATGTGTCTGTCAGACACATGTGTTGTATAACTGGATTGACTTTATTGGCTGCTAACCGGTCCCCGGCCGGTATATAAGCTGGAGCGTGTGTCTTGACGGCACGGCACAAAGACTGGTGTGACTTGTCCTTCGCACTTCTGATTTGTACACGGCCACTGATTTACCTGTACTGGGCGTGGCCCGGAGTAGCTCGTGACTAGGCTGCTGTTGCCGGCAGGAACTCGTGCCCAGTCCGTGGGCGAAGGTGGTGCTGCGGCTGGCGGTGCTGGTTGGAGTCCGCGGAGGGCTGCTGGGTCTGAGCCAAGGGTTGTCTATTCCCAGCGGGAATCCCAAGTAAATGTTATTGAACACCTCAAGGTGACATCTGGCCATAAGGAAGCATTGTAACTGCGATGCAAAACAGCATAAACAACCTTCATGTGTGTTCTGTTTCATAAGAATTTTAAGCAGTGACTATAGGGTTTCAATACAGTAATTTGTTCACAAAAGATACGGTATTGCCACTATAGTTTAAAAAATGGTTTTACAGACGAGTAAATATCATCAGAGGCTACCTTAAAATGATTTTTGCTGACTTTGACATTTTTCGATGGCCACATTTATGTTTCAACAACAAAATTTATGAATGGGCAACAAAATGTTGCCTTTCATTTCTGTCCTTAAAAATAAGATTTACATTGAAGTATTAGCGAAGCCAAGCTTTCAGAAAAATAACATTGAACCGAGCAATGGCCAAGCATGTATAATAATTTTTTCCAACACAGTACACAGGAATATGCACTGACTGTATAAGAAAATGAAACTAACACCTTGCTAAAAATTACTTTTCAAAAACTGCTTATAATGAGACCAGAAATGACAGCTAGGGTGACCCCTTGATTGCTGTCTGCTCTAGTTCTTCTTTAGCGTGTTATTGCTCTCTGCAGCCACACATGCTTCCAGCTCCTTACTTGTTAGTCTTCCTGGGGCACCGTCGAACTGGAGAATCATGGCGTGCTGTGTCAGTTGGAGAAAATGTCTATGAAGTAATTTTATAAATGGGGCATAGCTAGAGCTTGTTATGTAAAATGGTGTGGTGTAGTCTCTTTTCAAAATTGTTTTTGGATGCAATTCAAAATGTGGTTTGGTTTAACTTAAGCTGTTTCACTGCAGACATTGGTGTAGCAATTTGGGACTTTGGATTCCTTTTGTCGTGTGAATTTTTAGAATTATGTGTAGCCACCGTTGTGTATTTTTTTCACGGCAAGTTGAGACCATTGAACAGGTCTTGTCGTACAGTAATTAGTTTCAATGACACGGCACTCTTGGCCCATTTCCAGTACACGCTTCCATTGTAATTGTATACATAAGGCTATTTGTTTCCAGCAATGCTATACAAATTTCTCAGGTGGCTGAAAATCTAAATTTTGGCATGAATGTATATTTTGTGATAATTAAGTAATTATTTCCATTAATTTGTCAAGGAAAGTAGTTTTTTTAAAGTTTAATTGTTGGAGGAGTTTGATAGGTTTTTGACTTTCCCTCTTAATTTGTTCATGTTTTTTATACATCTTTGGCTGTCCCTTTTAGTTTGTTTGTGTTTCTATTATTATTTTTTTGGGGGTATTTGGGAAGCCTTGGTAGAAGTCTTCCTATCCACTGCTGCCTTCCCACACACACTTAAGTAGTTTGTTTTATTCATAAGGATTATAATGAGTCTTCTCAGCATGAAAGTATTTTAATTGGGACTCACAATGTGTTTATGTATATACTTTATTAATTGCCCATAGTTTGTTACTGTACATTCACTAGAGTTGAACCAGAAATTTTATTGATGTATGTTGTAAGCACTGTGGAATTAAATGATGGCTGTGAAGCAAAAGGTTCTTTGTGCTTTTTAAACACCCTCTTTTCTTGTTACTCATTGCTTGATTCATCACAACGTGCAAATGTAAAAGCAACCAGATTACAGTACATAAGTTTAGATTGATGTCTGAGTCTGTCAGCACCAAGTTAACAGATACACAAAAGGTAATGGTTCCATTATGTTCAACATGCCCAGCTTTTTGAGGCCAGCAAACAAGATGGTCATAGCAACAAGGAGAAGATGGCTATGCCATGCCAGATGATGCCATGGGTATAATAATTTCTCAGAAAATTAGCTTAGAAAACTTCCTTGTGGCAGTGTGGGCAGTTTTAAAAAAATACAAACAAAATGTACAGTGATGTAAAATGCATGTCTTGTGGCCAACATAGAAATATGTATATACAGTATAATAATGGTTGACAGTTACTTAATGTGGGATTCATACGTCTGGTATGTTAAATGTTTGTTGTGACACTTGCATATGTATATGTGCACACATTTAGACTGTTTGTTGTTTATTAAGGATTTTTTCTAGAGATCTGCTTAAGATATACTTTTCTGTCCATTTTGTATTTGTCCACAATATTTGTATTTGTTGTTTTGAGTGGTGCGTTATTCCTGGTGTCTTAGAAACAAGAGTTGACTGCATTGTTGACGTAATGTTCTCTTAATCACTTTGATACAGATTTTTTTATGTCTTTGGTTATCGTTAATAGTTTTTTGCCTGAGAAATTTGTGTATGATCTCTTTAACCCTTTTAAACAGAAGGTTACTTGTATGTTGAGTTTCAACAGGGCTAATTAGCCTTAATTATGCAACTGTCGTAATTTATTTTCTTGTGCCAAGTGATTTTATCACCCAGTGCTAAATGTTCTCTGGCCCAGAGGCTAGATAAAAATGCCATACCGCGAGCTATTCACTGCCCTTTTACAATTAGAATTGAATTACCAAAGAAAGTTTTTCCTGGAGTATGAATCCACTAATTTGATTGACAGTGTTGTTTTGAGGTGTTATAAATTATTAATTTTTGAAGTACCCAAGCATGCAAACACAGGATTGTATGAGTAAAGCACACTTCACAACGTAGTATTTTATTTAATAATTTTTTATTCTGCAAACCCTTCCCTAAGCAAATGTTGTAAGGAAGGTGGTATGTTCTTTGAAATAGAATCTAAATTTGTAACGCATGGGGCTGCATGAAGTTTCTTTTTATTAGTTTGACGTAAGAATTTAATGAGTCTAACCTCGTTTCCATATAACCTAAACTTTCAACGTTGAACAACTCTTCGTCACATTTAATATTGTTTTCTGTGTAAATAGTTGCAGTAGATTAGTACGTATTTCCTTTGAGAGGTTTTTTTTTTTTGTGTTGTCAGTGTGTCTTAATTTGGTATGTTTTGTCTCATATGTAAGTATTTATTTTGTTTATTTTTGTTCTGCTGTTATCCTAGTTTTAGTTCTCATGCAAAACCATTACACTCATCTGATACAGCAAAGTNTGTTTATTTTTGTTCTGCTGTTATCCTAGTTTTAGTTCTCATGCAAAACCATTACACTCATCTGATACAGCAAAGTACTGCTCTGCACCTACTATTGCAAGTCAAACTTACAAGAAAAAAAATCTAAAATTTATTACTATTGAATTGCATTCCGCATTACATTCACACACGGCACACAAAACATTACCTACTTTGTTTATTGTGTACGCAGTTTTACGGTTCAAAATTTTGACAGCTGTTTTAGTGCAGATGCTAAAGTTTGTTAACAGATAGTGGTTTTTTTACATGTATTCATTTCTTCATAACCACAGCTGACAGAGCTGTGGGTTTGTTAAAGTTGACATTTTTCAAAATGAAAAAAATTGTACATATTTACCTTGACTGCTGACAGTAATTTCTCCTGTTATTATAATTTTATTGTTTTTGTGGATTTTTAAATGCGTTTTATTTCTACGTGTTCTTTTTCAGATCCAGGAATACTTTGTCCGCCAAGACTTGGGTATGAACCTTATCCCAATGTCAGGTTTGCAGCAGCGCATAATGACCCTCAATCTGTTTGTTAGTCTTGCCAGTCATTTGTTGGCTGATTATTATCCTCGTCATGTTATCACTATGAGCAATTATACAGAGACGATACCACAAATGGTGAAGAGTTTGGGCTACTCAGGAAATGTGACAAAGTCCTGGCTTCGTACAGGTAATTGCCACCAACAGTTGTGCTCAATATGATGTAAGGGATTATTGTATTGATTATGGAACCTATGTTAGGTTGGATGTATGCATGGAACCATGTGCTCGTGGGAGTGTTGTGTACGCATGCACGTGCTCTTGGATTCATGCATACATCCATGAGAATGTGTGTGTGTGTGCGTACGCATGCACATACTATGTGTGAACATGCACATGCATGAGACATGTAGGTGTGCTCATTAATTGTCATACAGACGATTCCTCAATTTGGTTGTGACTCAGAGAAAATACAGAAAGAACTGAAACATGCTGATTACCTATATTGTTGTGTTTCATCACGTGTAAAGAAATAGCAGTGCAAGGGTGCTGCCTACTAGTCCAGAAAGCTATGGGAAATTCAATGAAAGTCATGATTTTGAGGTGGTTGTCACAAATTCACTAAAAGCGTGGTAAAATGAACAAAATAGTAAGGCATCAAATTTGTTGGCACTGTTCCACTGAAGTATCTTTCCTCCTGAAAACATAATAGGCAACATGCAAATTTTGCAAATATAGTTGAAAATGATACAAACACATTTGTATATGCGTGTGAAAATAAAAATGTGCTGTTTGTCGCATAAAAATCAGTTTTGACTAAGTTATTTTAGTATTAAAATAGTAACTTTGGCGGCTGCTCTCACGTGAATGCGGAACACTCTCTCATTTGTTGATTGGTTTAACGTCACTAGTAATACGTGGGGGGTCAGACCAGGCACGTTGCAAACACGCAGCACTAAAATGGAAGGCAACTTTGTTAAAGCGCAGTCGGACAATCTGTCACGAGTAGGTATCAATATGGTACTTGATTACTTCAATTCCCATTGTTTTGTGGAACCTGAAATAAGAGGTGTAAAATTACAAAGATAAGAAAGTTTCTCTCATATCGCACAGTTGTGATCTTCAAATCCACAGTAGGCCTACATCACATGTTAAAACTTATTTGTTTGTACGTTTTATTGAGGTAGTACCTATTATTATCATCTGTGTTTATGTTTAAGATTGCTAAGATTCAAAGTTGGAAATTTAAATATGGAATAGGTATTACATTACCATGAATAACAAAAGTACAGTAGAACCCGCTTATAAGGTTCCCGTTTAAAAGGTTTTCCCGCCTATAATGCACGGTTTTTCTAGTCCGGAATGTTTCTCCATAAGAACAATAACAAACATTCCCGGAAATAAGGTTTTCATTTTCCCGCNGTATAATGAAGGCGACTGCAGTGAGCGTACTGTGTTGTCGCGCTCCATACTTGATTTCTGTTGTAATGACTCAGTATTCTTAACTTTCGGGACACGTGTTTCATTTTTCATTCGTTTTTCCTTAGCTTCCTAATATTTTTATTGGGATTTGAAATTAAAAGCCGTGGTGGTTCGTTTTACCGTGATAGTTTGTTTATCGGGCATACGTTTGCTGTTTTACGTTATCAAGAGTCCCGTTGTCGTTTCATTTCGAATGTCGTAGTTTTCATTTTTTGGTAAGCGTCAGCATTATTTAGCTTTTTTCAGACTGCGTCGACAGTTTGTTTGTACGACGCAGTTTCGATAACGTATGGAGAGTGTGCGTGGCCAGGCCCTTATCTCAGGAGAGGGGGTGAGAGGCAGCACAAAGACTCGTGTGCTGTCGCCCTTCAAGGCACTTCAGGTCAGTTGTTATCGAAGAGTCAGCGGCGAGGTCAGTTGGAAGGCAGTCACCCTTCAGGGCAGTTGGAAGTCAGTCTCCACTCAAATCAGTCACCTAAGCCGTGTCGGGTGTGACGTTAACCCCCACATCGGCAACTTGAACTTACGAGATTATTTCTACGCCGGTGTGGGGGGTCGCCGCATTTCTTACTTCTTCGGGCCAGTTTGTAACAAACGTAATAATTCATAAACAACTGTGGCTCTGTTCTGCAATAGTCTATTTACCTGTGAATGGTCCGTACTCTGCATATAGGAACTTTGTATGTGAACGGTGTCATGTAAATGATAAATAAAAGTATAAAACAAATACTCTGGAACTTGACTTTATTTCGTAATTAGTTGGCATCCATTTTACAGAGTCTCGTGTATTACCTCTGAGCTAGCAGTGCCAACTTATAGTCGGCTGTTTAACTGTGCGCGTCCAACGTTACACTGTGATAAATTTAACTACATAATTTAGAAATAAAATGTAATGTTGAGAAAGAAGGCTTACATATATTTCCGGATTCTAAACCACGTTTCAGTATTCATAAAACACTTTTCGCTTTAGAAATGTCAGATAACGAGCAGTATGGTCACAGTAGGCCTAAAGTTAGCATTCTAGTCACTACCAGACACCGCTAGACTCCTCGAGTAGCTGCGGGCAGAACGCCGCGTTACTGGCCGGCAAACCTGTATTTTCCGCGTTCCACCACGTTTCTAAACACTTTATTTGAGGACTCAATTATAATGTTAAGAAATGAAAAAAAAATTTAAAAATATCTTGCTTATCTTATTGTTTCTTATGTATTGTGTACCTAACATACCTGTTATTATTCTGTAGTCGTGATATCTGTGTTTACACTTTCTTTTTAAAATTTAAGAAGTGTACACATAAGCGGAAAATATAGACATGGTAGTTTGAGATACACTTAATACCTGGGATGAGGTTAAATACAGTGAAGAAAATCTGTAATATAAGCTTAAGAATTTGTTTTATTCCTCAAAAGCGGTTTTTTCTGTTTATTCAAGGGAAAAGGTTATAAAAGTAACAGCTTGCTTGCGTAAAATCTTAGGCCTATTTAGTGTAAATTTTGTGGACTTAGTTTTGCAATTTTTTTGTAACGTCCATCTTAGTAACTTAGAAAAAAAGCGAAGGGCAAACATGAAAGTAAGATCATATTTGATAAACATTTCTAAAAACATGCATTTTAGTGTTTTGAAAGTAAAAATTAAGTTTCTATTTAACTTAAAATTGTTAGGCTACAGAAAGCTAACTAGAGACAAATCAAAAAAACTTAAATTTATTAGAAATTGCTATATTTGAAAAATACTGTATAATATAAACCAAACTTTTTGCAAAAGGGACTCCAAGCCGAACCGAAATAATTTTATGTTTAATTAGCATGGCTTAACATCGTGACATGTTATTATTTAGGCATACAATGTGAATATAGCCTAAATATGATACATGTGCTCTTGAAACAAATGTTAGAAGTTATATTTAATTAATAAAAAAAAATATATATTAAATCCCATCTGTTAGGCCTAACTCGGAATGTATAAACACTAAATGTAAAATTTACATTCTGTGGCAAAATTTTTTGTAAACATATTTATATGCCTTTATTATTATGATGTACGTTAACATGTTTTTTTATGCTCACGTGTAAATCACATACGAATTGCTAAACGCATTGTGGTGTATTACACAATACCATAGTACCATAATGTAGGTTAGGTCAGATGTAAATAGTAGACATTCAAAAGTCCAGTGTTAAAACTACTTACATAAGGGAAACACAAACACGTTAAATATAATTATGTATGTCAACATGGTCTTCACAAACAAAAAGAACTTATTTTGACAAAACATCTTCAATGTCTCGCCTAACTACGTTAAACCAGGTCTTCCTGTTTGTGTAGTTTTTTGTAACTAACAAATATTTTATCAGGTTTTGCAAGATGCACTAGTACACTGCGGTGCAATAAACCATTTAGTTGATTTTGGTATATTTGAAGTTTTATTTTTCCATTACTTCAAACAATTTCTATTTAACCAAATGCGCATCACCGCTGAAGTAAACAAACGCGGCTGCAGAGGTTGTATGTGACTTGTGACGTCACGGAGTGAGTGGGCGTTTCAAACGTAAAATTTTCATTCAGTCGTAACTTCTTCAAAACTAATTTTTAAATCATGATACTTTGTAAANGGGCGTTTCAAACGTAAAATTTTCATTCAGTCGTAACTTCTTCAAAACTAATTTTTAAATCATGATACTTTGTAAAACACATTTCTAACACACAAACGATTTAAAACCAAGTGCCAGCAAAAAATGTGCATATTGCCTATTTTCCAAATATATTACAGATTTAAGGATGCGCATTAAATTATATCATGTGTGTAATTTTAAATGAGATTATGTGCTATGTGTGGGATCAGTACAAGATAAAAGATTGACTTTTGTTTTTATGCATGACCCTTCTTTCCTGTGGGGTTATTGTATGCAAAATCAGTGGAGGTGGGTTGCTAGACAATTTTTTTAATGCAGGACTGCCACTGATTTTTAAACAAAAAACCCTGAGCCAGTTTCCAAAAGTTCCTAACTAAATTTTAAGTATACTAAAAAATAACTCATTATTAAATACGTTATAAAAAGAGAGAATACAGCAGTACTCACGGGGCAGTTCTCTTGATACACACACTCGCCCGTGCACACACACAGAAGTTTGACAAACACNATACAGCAGTACTCACGGGGCAGTTCTCTTGATACACACACTCGCCCGTGCACACACACAGAAGTTTGACAAACACATTTATCATGCGGATGCACTGCGGCACTGTTTCGCTGGCTAGGCCAGTATTGCTGGGTTGCGAGTGGTGGCCCACTGTGTGTGCTTAATGCATTTTTCAGTATGGCTGAAATGGGAAGTGTCATTCTGCATACATTTGGAATGCTTTCAAAATCTGATTTATTTTGACGCACCACGAGTGATGTCATTCTCTCATCTAGCTTCGCCACAGCTGCGCCCCAATTCTAAGAAGAGCCGTTATGCTGTACACACCACAGCATGCCTTGAAGCTCAGAGTTGGCTTGCCCAGATGTTGCCGCCTGCTGCGCCGCAACCAGCTTCGTATCTAGTCGCCGCTCTCTACCCCCCAGCCTTGAGCTGCAAGAGGGGTACTCGCTGCCAGCTTTAGCCATCTCTGCTTGCTCAATGCAGCCGCCCTCTCCAGGTCTCTTATCTCTGCGTTTTCGCTCTCATCACAACACTGCAACACACACGTTGGCGCTGTGATTGGGTATATATAGAGTTCGCAGTCCTCAGTTCGAGGCTGTCTCGTGTCAGTCATCCGCAGAACGTCACACTGCCCGAGCACATACCTAGATACTGTTTTGTGCCAGTTCAGTAACAAGCTGTTACTCTGCCCGAGCGCCCACCGACGTCACGTCCACCTTCGCAGAACGTTGCTCTTCCCAAGAGTCAACAGATTTCAAGTCGTCACTGCCATTCGCAGCACTGTCTAGAGTCTTAGTCTGCACAACCGCCTCGCCCGCCAGCACGCCAAAGCATACAGCACTTCCAGCTACTTCATAGCTCACCCGCACTTGACTTGAGTTCGAGTACTGCCGACTGGTGTTGCCCGCACCCCCCGCGCTGCCACGTCTTCTGAGACTAGGTCACTTACCGGTAGGCAACCTAGGATTGGCTCTTCAGGCCCTAGTTAGGGTACAGGCTGGTTTATGTGTGTTTGAGCAATCAATAAACATGCATAAATCAACTTTGATGCATTGTTACTTCCAGTACTCTATTTCTTCTTCACCTCGCTCCTGCTATCTCCTGTTTCATCACCAATCCTAGTAACATGCCAGCTCGTGACTATCCTCTTGCAGGGATAGTCACGAGCTGGCAGCTTGTTCCCAACTCATCCTTTGGGAACTGTATCTATGTGGAGCTTGGGAAGCCTGCTTTCCTGGGTAACACCAGAGCAGTTGTCATTTTGGACTATCGCCCCCTCCGGTACATGCCGAGGTCCGCCTGCGACGTCTCGCTCGCCAGATTACTTGTTGGAGAACCATAGGCCAACCCCTGACAAGGAGCCCCGTTTCTTCGTGATGNGCAGAATGTTGTTCTTCCCAAAGGTCAACAGACTTCAAGTCGTCACTGCCATTCGCAGCACTGTCTAGAGTCTTAGTCTGCACAACCGCCTCGCCCGCCAGCACACCAAAGCTTACAGCACTTCCAGCTACTTCATAGCTCACCCGCAGTTGACTTGAGTTCGAGTACTGCTGACTGGTGTTGCCCGCACCCCCCGCGCTGCCACGTCTTCCGAGACTAGGTCACTTACCGGTAGGCAACCTAGGATTGGCTCTTCAGGCCCTAGTTAGGGTACAGGCTGGTTTATGTGTGTTTGAGCAATCAATAAACATGCATAAATCCACTTGGATGCATTGTTACTTCCAGTACTCTATTTCTTCTTCACCTCGCTCCTGCTATCTCCTGTTTCATCACCAATCCTAGTAACACNCTGCTATCTCCTGTTTCATCACCAATCCTAGTAACACTCTTGCAGGGATAGTCACGAGCTGGCAGCTTGTTCCCAACTCATCCTTTGGGAACTGTATCTATGTGGAGCTTGGGAAGCCCGCTTTCCTGGGTAACAACAGAGCAGTTGTCATTTTGGACTATCGCCCCCTCCGGTACATGCCGGGGTCCGCCTGTGACGTCTCGCTCGCCAGATTACTTGTTGGAGAACCATAGGCCAACCCCTGACAAGGAGCCCCGTTTCTTCGTGATGCTTGGGTCTGCCAGCGATGTCCTGCTCGCCAAGTNTTGGGGCCGCCCACCAACTGCCAGACCCATTAAGATTGCGCGTTAATTTTTGGAATTAATATTTTTGGAGTTTTGCAGATTCACAAAATTATGCTGATCTGCTGAATAACTGCTCTGTCTATTCTGTAATGCCAATTCACCACTGTGCTGCCCATGTATGAAAAAGCTACAATGGTATTGGTGAAGTGCAGCACAATTGAATGCAGTTTTCAACTTATTTCATTTTAGTGTGTCCAAAAAGTAAATACAGTGGAACCGTGTTATAGCGATAGTCAGCAATGGCAAAATAAATTATCGCTATAGCGAGTTATCGTTATAACACAATTTACCTTTTTTTTTTTTTGTACGAAAGTGTTATGCCCAAATTTACTGTATGTAATGCACAGTGTTGCCCTTCCGACCAGGAGGTTCTTATGGGCTGCCCTTGTAGATCCTGTATTTAAAGAATGCCGTAAACTATGCAAACTATGCATATGAAGGGTATGTAACGACCAGCAGGTGCGTGCGACGTGTCTTCCTCCTTTCTTCTTCCCCTCCCCCAAATTTTCTGGTAGCGGGATGGAGTTAGTTGCCTACCAAACAGCGCGCTACTTCACTCCTTGTCTCTCTTTCACCTACCTCTTCTCCTGTCTCTCCCCCCTCCACCCAACATTTTACAAACCTGTCATGCCTCAAAGCAGAGCTTCCACATGTTTAAGTTTCCCCCCCCCCACTCACTTTCATGTTGCTGATCGATAAATTCCTCCAAACCTTCTTTGTGTCCGTATAAGGCAGAGGATAGCCAGTCTCTCAGGTTGAGAAGAAAGAAAGAGGCGACACGTTTCTTTTTAGGGGTGACATTATAACACAGCCAAAAAAACCAGCAAGGTGCGTAAAAGAAAAATAAAGCTCGCCGCCCATAGCAATTGTTAACGGTTTTGGTTTTTTAACGACTGTAGGGTACCTTTCATCTTACGACACATCGCAAATTTTTTTTTTCAAGCTTTCTTTCTCAAAACTAGTTATTGAAAGAATAATAACTAAACAAACTGTTTTAAATCATTAATTACACGTCCTCAGTGTCTTTTCATGACTTAAAATATTTTAAAACCGAGTTTCCAAACAAACTTTTTTCGCTCTGCATAGTGACACACCCACGACGAAATAAGCGTAATTTAACCAAATCAACCCCTCAACATATAAAATAACATACTAGTAAACTTTCAATAGTACTTCTAATTAAAACAGCAACTTAAAATCACTCGTGAAATCATTCTTTAAATACCAGTTACTTAAAATCACCGTTCATGGAAAACTAATTTTTAAATTTCAAAACGTTTCTCTGGTCACGCCTTCACGATTTACGACATGTTTATAACAAACTATGGCATTTAAAATCCATTTTTAATACTTTTAAATCCTGCAGTATTCAAATTCCCGTTTTTGCACAACAAAAATCACAGATTATGAAATAACTTTTTTAATTTACAAAACTTTTCCCGGGTCACGCCCTTACAATCCAAGACAACTTTATAACAAACTTTGGCATTTAAAATTCGTTTTTAATAATATAAAAAACCTGCAATATTAAAAATTCCCATTTTATTTAACAACTAAAGTAGTCAACCACCTAGACAGTACAGCATAATAGGCAAGCTGCTAGCATCTTTTTCCGCCACCATTCCCCTCCCCACTTGTGCATTTTTTCCAGCGTACCCCTCTTTTCTTGGCCTCGACTAGCTCTACTCCCATTCGTACCTCTCCCCTCCACTATAATACCATCTTCCTTATCCCTCACAACACCCGCCCGCTCCTCTTACCATAGCTCTGGCCGACGCGAGTGTCGCCACACAGACTAACAAAGACTGGCTCATGCGTGGCAAGTGGGCGAATGTCACTTGCAAGACGACGTGTTTAAACATTTTGAAAATACAAGTTTACAAATGTTCTTATCGCTATAGCGAAATGCTTCATTGACAGATTTTCGTTATAAACGAAGTTAAGTACCTTTCAAATGATACGGAAAATGACAGTGCATTTAAAAACTATCGCAATAGCGGATGTGTCGCTATAGGCCGTACTCGTTATAGCGCAGTTCCACTGTAGTGTAATACAACAAACCATGTAAATTCAAGTTTAGAGCAGGGAGGTGGGATGTTGGTCAACATTTNAAAGGCTTCATTGACAGATTTTCGTTATAAACGAAGTTAAGTACCTTTCAAATGATACGGAAAATGACAGTGCATCTAAAAACTATCGCAATAGCGGATGTGTCGCTATAGGCCGTACTCGTTATAGCGCGGTTCCACTGTAGTGTAATACAACAAACCATGTAAATTCAAGTTTAGAGCAGGGAGGTGGGATGTTGGTCAACATTTATAAAAATACTTATTTGTGAACACAGAAAACAGTGAGCATGCGTAAGTTTGTTTACGTGTTTTGCAACTGTTGACAGTCAAGTAATGGGCTTGAAACAAAAATGATGGATTGTTTTTATATATGCATTGGTTCTGCAATAAACAAGATTAATATTACTTGCAAAATACTTAAACCCTTATACTCATAACCTAATTCTTAAAGAAAAAAAAATGTGGGCTAATTGATGATTTGTGTTTGGGTGCTTTATTACACATTTGGGTTAGAATAAATATATTTGTATATGAACAGGAAAATTCGAAATTTAATGCCTGTGACAGAAATAATTTTAACATGAAAATGTTACAAATTAATTTGTATATACAATTGAATTTTTTTAAAAATGATTTTGAAGGGAACACTTTTCTATGTTCACTATAGAGGCCAAACTTCTCATGTACACTTGTCTTGAAATAATATACAAAACTGATATACCAAATTTACATACGTAGAGTATTTTATAATCTTAATAACCTGTGGGAAAACGTTATATAACTAAATTACATAACGAAAAAAATTTTTAATATAAACCTAGTCTATACTGTAGTACATAGTAACTTGTAGGGATAGTTTTTCAATCGACCAAAATAAAAAACTGTTGCGTGTTGACAAGCAATGCTTGCAGACATGATCTCCAGCTTGACATCAATATTTGGTTTGGTGGTGTGGGTGAGTGCGAAATGACAGAGAAAGTAATAGCATATACTGTAGTTGATGAACTTGAAATAGCAGTGTTAAGAAAAGAAAGGCAAAATTAAACATGCCACACATCAGTTTTCTACAGTCTGCTGTTCAACACACCCCAACTGTGAGGTCAGGTATGACATCTTGCTTGCAGAACGCGAGAGAGTGAAAAGGCTCCTTTCCCCCTGTCTATACCTTTTATTGATGGGTGCGGTTGTGAANACCTCCTTGTTCTTCTTCTGTTCCACTTGAGACTGACCATCATCAATGTTAAGTTGGTAGATTTTGAAGGTGAAAAAAAAAACAGTGGAAGTGTAGCACCTTTTTCACAGGCTTTCCTTTCCAAATGCGGTGTACTAGTGGTGGAGGCGTTCCATTGCGTTTCATGCTGTGTTTCATTACATGGGAAACCTTTCAATTCCCACAAAGGCAACATTTTTCTATTATTTATACTGAAGAATAACTCGGAACTACAGCAACATTTTATGTTTGTCAAATCGCTGGAAAATTATCTGCAGTTACATCGGCAAATTCGGCAGAAGCCAATTTGAATCGACACAGCTCTAATTTTTTCTTGGGTATTGAAAATGTTTATACTGATCAGTTACACATATTTTCATTTAACGATTAAAATATATTTTTGTAGTATACATACTGTAACAGTAGCAAATTAGTGTTTGCAGGTAGAAAAATTCCTTGTGTGTTTTCTGAAGTTTTCAGAATTGTTTTCGTTGGATCATACAGTTAATGCAATTCCTTTATTTTTCCCTAGCGAATAACTCACATTCGTGGCCTCATGTGCTGAAACTGCTGTCTTGGTTGGTTACTCTTGTAGAAATGAAAGATAAAGTAGTTTCTGAAGCATTTAGCAAGATGGAAGAAGAAGTGGATGATGAAAATCCAGTCAGCAGTAAGGTATGCCACAGTTAGTATTTTTTTTGTAGTTGCTCTTGCATTGTTTATTTTATGGTCACTGGTTGCATGTTTCCCAGTTCTGTAGTACTACTTATTTCCCAAATTTGGTAGTAATAGAATTATTTGTTCCTGAGATATTGACGCGTGACACTCTTTGATAAGTAAACATAAACAGAACTTCGTCTCGTATGCACACGGAATCACGTAACCCAGACGGGGTGTGAACCTCAGACAACTTGCATCCAGAGTCTACCAGCACGCCTCTAGACGCAGGGGCATTTACGGACAAAGGCAGCCAAGTTAGTTCGCCTTATTATCGGACGTCATGCTTACTTACCCCTCTCGTGTGATTAGAAGCCAGCCTAGCGTGCCAACTAAGCACCTAAGCTCATGCTGCAGATGCAACCCCGCATGGCAGAGATGCCTGCTTTTGCCACGGTCCGAGAGATGGCACCAGAGAGCTCAGCTCTGCCCACAGGAGTTCACCTCACCACCCTCACACCTCAGAGAGCCCGCGGGCAGGTGGAATATATGTCCGTACACAGCCGCAGAACAGCAGTTCATTCTCAGCAACTCGCTCCACACTTCCAGTGCTGGAGCTCTCTGCTAACACGGTCTTCGCCATCTACCAAATGCTCTTCAAGACCTTTACTAGAAGCCCCCGAAGAAATCAACACCCATTTTCTATACCAACTAGCCTTCTGATAGTGGTACCCGAGTCCCTTCTGGACAACAACAATCGAGTTAGTTAGGGTTAGCAAGTATAATAGCAATCTAGCCGCATATGCTTTGTTAGTTCAGACCTAGGTCCCTTCTCCTGGTTTGCGTAGGTTAACTTCTGTTACAGTTCTCGGTAAATTAGGAGTTAGTATGGGCCGTGCTATTCCTCTCCGAGTAAACATGTCCTCTATTAACTTCAGAGTACTCATTGTTAGGCATGTGCGAAGGTCGTTTTTTATATGCAAAGCAGAGTTGAAGCGAAGATTGCATCATGTGAAGGAATTTCAAAGAAAAATCGAAGTCGAAGGATTAAAAAATACATATAATATTAACTAGCTTTTACCCGCGGCTTTGCTTGCATGGTTATACTAACAAACTTATAGGGAGAAATAACGGTATTTGTTAGTAAACAGACACTGATCACAAACACAGAACAGAGCACTAATGATATCATTTTTGGGTGCTAGAATTGCTTGTTTACATAGCCACTGGTCGTCATTTATATTTTTTGGAGATCTGGGTAAAACCTAGCAATCAATTCCGTATCACTCTGCATCAAATTACTAAAATCCCCTGTTAGTGAAACACAGCCCTCGGCATCTTTTTCTAACCGCCCATCTCCAATTTTTAATAGTGTATCAGCATAATGTCCTGTATCAACGTCATTGTAGAGGTGCACTCTCATATTTGTTGTCAAGCTGAATTCCTTGACATTTGCCCATAAAGTTGACGACTTGAGACCGGCTTTGATTGCATCTTCAGGTGTGCCCCTCTGAATCACCAGTAGAGTTTGGTGGAAGTCACCAGCCAGTAATACAACCATTCCTCCCATAATGTCTGTATTGTTTCGTATATCCTGTAGAGCTCGGTTTAGGGCCTCTTATCGCTTTTTTGTGTGACATTATGCTTTCGTCCCACTCTAACAACTTACATTGACGCAGCATTGTACCCCAAGCGCTATTTTTACAAAAAAAAATTTCCCAAGGTAATGAGATATTTTTTGGGGATAAAAAGTAACCTATGTCACTTCCTGACCCTCCAACTATCTCTGTACAAAAAATCACGTCGATCCGTTGCAAGGTGAAAGAAGGACAAACACACACACACACTTTCACATTTATAATATTGGTTAGTATTTATATTAGGCTACAGTTTTCAAGTGTATTCAACTCATTTGTACTGTTACTGCCAAAAAAAATGTATGCCTACTAGACACTGAGCAATGGAATAAAACATGTCCTAATCTTGTACTACTGAAATATCAAAATCTGCAAGAAAGTAATCATTATACATTTAGTTACCTACAAACTTTATAAAAACTACCATACTACATATATCCAGTCTCAATTGGCACCACCACCATACGAGTGATATCAGCTGAGTGATATCAGCCGGTGGCTATCAACATTTGGCCCCTTCCCTTTCCTTCTCCAAGGATCCTTGTTAATGTCAGGCTAGATAGTAAACTTGCTGGATGGTGGTGGCATTAGGGCCTCAGAGTAAGAGAGTTGAGCCACTTTCACTGCTTACAAGGAAAGTGTGCAGTTCTTCCAAAAAGACGTATCAGCTGTATGTCAGCCTAATTCCAGCATGTGATAAATGTGTTAATTGTTATAACATCGCTGCACATGTCAAAATTAGATAGGGGAAAAAAACGGGAATTTTTTGAGACAGAAAATCCGCTCTGTATTTGTGTTATGTTATGGTTAGTCACCCTCCTATTAAACAGCCTTCCACTGGTGTGTCAGGCATGAAGTCAGACACACAGGGAGAGGGTCAGACATGCAGAGAGAACTCGGAGAGTGAGAGAATGGGTTAGAGAAG
>NQII01000015.1:67650-108210 GCA_002778355.1 Clitarchus hookeri
TAATAATAATAATAATAATAACACTAATAACTATTATTTCAGTCAAATTGATATTTGTGCACAGTGAAATGCATTAGATACTGTTATTGCAGTATTATGCTGTGTTGGCAGCAGTGAAACAGTAATGGGGTTATCCATTATTTATTTGATGCACTGCCAGTTTCTTGTATGGGTGATAGTATAGAGTTGTTTTTAATGCTGACAGGGTAGTTATTACTGAGGATTTGAATATGTACAAGGGTTATTCGGAAATTAAGGTCTGAATCGCCGTAGCTAATCGAATGTCGCGCGAACATTGTAATGTTGTTGCCACAGACTCCTGGCATGCCTTGCTTGTCAAATGACGCCATTTGCATTGGTATTGTTGCTGTGTGCTGTTTACAGTGTCAGTTCAAAATGTTTAAAACAATTGATCAGCCTGTCGACTGTGAAATACGGTTAGCGATTCGGTTTTTGACAGCAAGGAACGTTTCTGCAGCGAAAGTTAGACAGATAAGTCAAGTGTATGACCCCAATGCGATGAGTGACAGCAAAGTGCGTAAGTGGGTGAGAGCTTTCAAGGACGGACGGGGAAATGTCCATGATGAACCGCGATTAGGCCGACCATCAGTGATCACAGAATATTTGGTCAAAGCAGTGGACGAAAAGATCTGTGAAGACCGGTGATTCACAATTTCAACTTTAGCATTGGAATTTCTGAATGTGGGTAGAACAACTTTGCACAAAATTGTCTCTGAAAATTTGGAATTTCACAAATTGTGTGCACGTTGGGTTCCCAGGCTGCTTACTGAGGAACACCAAATGAAAAGAATGGGTTGTGCTCTTAATTTTTTGGACCGATATCATAAGGAAGGTAATAAATTTTTAGAGAAGATTGTCACAGGGGACGACGTGGGTTTCTCACATGACCCCAGATTCTAAACGTCAGTCAATGGAATTACATTACCCGACATCACCAGTCAAAGTCAAGGCCAAGCGGACAATCTCAACACACAAGGTTATGACAACCGTGTTTTGGGGTAGACATGGAGTCTTGTTAGTCGAGTTTATGCAGCAAGGGACAACAATCAATGCAGCCGCTTACTGCGCTACCCTGACTAAACTTTGACGTGCATACAAAATAAGCGACATGGCCTTCTGACGTCTGGAGTTTTGTTGCTGCATGACAATGCCAGGCCCCATTCTGCCATTCACACCCAAAATCTGATCAGATCTTCTGGATGGGAACAGATTGTGACCACCCACCGTACAGTCCAGACTTGGCGCTGAGCGATTTTCACTTGTGGCAAACGCCTTTATTTAGGCAAGCGCTTCGCCACAGATGACGAGGTAAAAGAAGCAGTTACAGACTGGTTATCCTCACAGGCGGCAGATGTCTACGACTTAGGCATACAAAAGCTTGTAGAACGTTATGTCAAATGTTAATACAAATATGGAATCTATGTAGAAAAATAGAGAAACCTGTAAGAAATTAAATAAAAAAAGTTTTTTGAAAAAATCTGTGATGGTTTATGTTTTATAAGAAATCGGACCCTACTTTCCGAATAACCCTCGTAGTATTTGGTCTCACAACTACTAAGTTATGCTGATTACAGAAAACCATTACTGTCAGTAGTGATGTCTTAATTCAGTTTTGTTTTGTAACCAGAAGACAAAAACCTTGTTAGATCCTTATAGGTTTTTATTTGTCTTTTCTTCTTCACAGGAACTCTTAGATTATTTCCTCAGCACTTACGTTTCTTGGGATCAAGAACAGATGGATGATATTGAAGTTTTCACATCACAACTTGAAGAAAAGTTCAGTGAGTTTCAAACTATTTTTCTAACTTATAATTATTTAATTTTTCAGTTTTCTTATATCGCTCATAAAAGTTAATCATTTCGTAGGTATAATGTTAGGGTTTTTTTTTAAATTGTATATTGAGGAAGTTCTCGACTTACTCATTTATTCAGGGGTAGCTCAAGGGTCAGGTGACCTGGGCAACTCCCAGTGAAGCTGGTTGGTAAGAAGAGTGCCAAATGTACTTTTTTCAAATATTAGTTTTTTAAAATCTGAAATGTCAGGTGTCTGGAGTACACAGTTGAACAACACAAAAAGTATAATTATAATAATTTGTGTCATAAACATTTTATTACACCTGTGGCGGTTATTTATATGTACCTCAACTCATCCATGCTATTACTACAATGGACTTGCCCAACACATTATCTCCTATCCACCTTCGCCTGCAGACAAAAGTGCAACATTGTTTTCTTGTGTGTAATTTTCAAAATTTAAAATATACAACTTACAAGAAGAAAACTGTAAATCCAATAAAACAAAACTTTACTCGCTCTTAACGGTAAAAATTCAAGCGAATTAGCAATGAGTGTGTATCAATAAATTATGTTATGCCATGTAAGTTTAAACTAGGGATGGGTCGAATAACAAAAAATATTGGTTCCGGTCCTGGTACGATTCTACAATTTAAATATCGGTTCCAATATTTGGTTCTATTTTGAATACTTGCCTTTTTTGCTTGCAACTTCATTAAATCAATGCAGGTAAAATTCATTAAATGTTTTATTTAACCTATGGAAGAATTGAACAATAACAAAGTTGTTGTATTAAATTTTTTTAAGGTTAGTAAATATGTAACAAATTATTCTTTTTTTTTNAATTGAACAATAACAAAGTTGTTGTATTAAATTTTTTTAAGGTTAGTAAATATGTAACAAATTATTCTTTTTTTTTACATAAATATGTGGTGATTGTGATATGTTTGGAAAATACTTTAATTAAGTAACTCGTGCCGTTAAAANTTTTTTTTTACATAAATATGTGGTGATTGTGATATGTTTGGAAAATACTTTAATTAAGTAACTCGTGCCGTTAAAAGCCGAAACATTGTGGCATGGTGTATGATGATGGTAACCTGCTAACCTGTGGTCACTAAAAGAACATCAACTGAGGTAGGTGGCTGGTTTCCATTTCCTTTTTGCTTCTTTTAGGCATTGACTGGGAATGTATCCATCTGCTAGTGTTGCTTACTGGAGAGGGCTGAGAGATAAAGAGAGAGAGAGTAGTCCTGTGGTGCTATTCTGCTGCCCTCATTATTGCTGGAGTTTATCTTAAAAATGCAGACTTATTGTTATTGAACACAGGTGTTTTGGTGTGCCATGTGTACAATTTGTATTTAATATTTTGATCATTGAAGCTATAATTAAAATGACAAATAAGTTGCCTAGTAACATAAATTAAATAAATTAGCATAATAATATAAAAGTACAGGATTCAAGTACTCGCAGTGTAGCATTTGTTGACAGGCGCACACACGCATGTGCGCACACATGCACATGCATACGCACGCAACTACAATTGTGCAACAGAAAATCTGATTTATCAGCTATAGTGCCTCATTGTAATGCAGAATACATTGGCCTCACCACCAACACACTTGGGCAGAGAATNCTGATTTATCAGCTATAGTGCCTCATTGTAATGCAGAATACATTGGCCTCACCACCAACACACTTGGGCAGAGAATTAATGGCCACAGAGCAGACCCTAAACGAGCCATGGCTGGTCACATCAATAACCTACAGGACAAACCAGTTGCAGCACATGCAGCATCACACAACAAAGATTTTGATTTCCTGCTACAGTGCAAGAGTTTTGAGAGCCCNTGATTTATCAGCTATAGTGCCTCATTGTAATGCAGAATACATTGGCCTCACCACCAACACACTTGGGCAGAGAATGAATGGCCACAGAGCAGACACCAAACAAGCTATGGCTGGTCACATCAATAACCTACAGGACGAACCAGTTGCAGCACATGCAGCATCACACAACAAAGATTTTGATTTCCTGCTACAGTGCAAGAGTTTTGAGAGCCCTACCACCTTCAAGCAATATCTCAGAGCTCAGACGCTGATAATTAGCTCACCAATTTATAACAAAATCCAGGCAGCCGTCGGGTCTCAACATAAGTTAATCACAGCTCCTAACCACTCTCATTAGCTATACCGGCAATTTTCCATTTATCTAAAACAGTTAAACCTAGTTCCAGAGTGAGTGCAGTTCTAATGAAGAAATTATGTGTTGAATATTTCTATGGCCTGATGAAGCTGACTTAGGTAGCGAAACGTCGCAATTGCACAACCGTGAGGAAAATGCGTCATCCTTCTTTGTGTGTGCCTGTCGACAAGTACTACACTGTGAGTATTTGAATTCCTGTACTTTTGTATATTTTTGGTAGCCTAGTGGCCTACTTGTAACCTTAACTAGCATAATTAGCTAAAAAGAAATGTTGACTGCTGAGTGTTTCAGAACTGTACTAAAATAGCATAAGATCCCTAAAAGAATGTTCTAGTGCTGAAATATTGTACTCTCGCCAATCTCGATGGTTCCTTGGCTAAATAAATTGTAGTGGATTATTGTCTGTCTCATGTAAGTTGGCTAGATTCTGACAGTTCGACGAAAGTAGCGCCAATGTTTACTTTTCGTTTATGTATCCTTTCGCCATCAACTGGTGCGTCAAGTGGAGAATGGATTTTATATCAACACAACGTCAACTAATCCACTTGCCATTGTATTGTAATGCTAAACAATTTTTAAGATATTTTAGACTGACATCTGTCAGAGACAGTGAATTTGGGTTAACATTTGCGAGACTGTAGTTGTAGCGGTTATCACACTTTGGACGTTGTAGCTAATATATTTGAGTTGGAAATATGTGACGTGCAATAACGTTAGAATTGCTTAAAATATTTTCACGTGTGTCCTACTTTCTTCGGAAACAAGGAAATGGGTTTTCGGGAGAACAATATGGCGTATAATTTATGTAGAAGAACGATTACCGGCCGAATAGAAATTACTAGTACATGAAATAGATGTTACTTTAAAAATTATGCAGAGCTCGCTGAAAAATAAAACTATTGGTATCTGTTCATAAATTTGTTGGCGTGACAGCTTTCTTCTCTGGCTGGTAATGCTTCGGGAAAGAACCGATAGATGGTGTGCACAGCATGACAGAGCAAGGTTTAAGCAGTTTGCATTGCTCAATAGATAGTATTTTTAAAAGTTGAATGTTCTATTACTGGCTCGGAACGACACGAATTTGAAATATATTTCGTCATATTATTAGCAAAAATAATTCAACAATATTATGCAATATTTCTGTATGCTTTTGGAATTAATATCAAGCATTTATGGAAAGCATGGTTGGAGAGGGGGGTATACAACCTGAAAAAGGTTCTGAAGATGCGTTTCGTTTGGATACGAATCGTTTTATTGTTCATTTCATTTTGAACATCTATACATTACTACTTTATCACGAAGTTTAGTTTGTAACTGTAACAATCACTGTTTTGTGAACATGTAAAGTAAAATGTATTAATTAATCTAGGAACTCTTTCTTATTG
The DNA here is from genome assembly GCA_002778355.1 of Clitarchus hookeri. NCBI lineage: Eukaryota > Metazoa > Arthropoda > Insecta > Phasmatodea > Phasmatidae > Clitarchus > Clitarchus hookeri. The sequence continues at coordinate 73,057 of NQII01000015.1, forward strand.
CGTATTTTCTGCTGGTCTAATGCGCATCGGCAGTGCACTCAGAATAGCCAACGTAATATTAACTTTTGTTCGTTCGTGTATCAGCTGATACAGGATTTTGTAAATGGCATTTTGTTTGTTTCGTATACGTGAAGTTGAAACTCGCTGACTGTCAGAATCTCACCAACTTATATGAGACGGACCGTGCTCCTGTCATGTATACTGGATTCCACAGGCAGGTAACTAAATCCACAAATTATGTAGGATCATACCGTTAATTGTATGAAATTATAGTGTGAGCATAATGTAATTGTGCAATATTTTTTTCAGATGTAGGTTTATGTAGTGAAGAAGAATTCGAAGCACTCTCAGTTGAGGTTGAGCAGATACAAAAGCGGTTAGAACAAGACTCACAGGAATGTGAAGAAGAATCTTTTTTTAAGGTGAATAATATAACCAATCCTGGTAAACAGACTTCTGCAAGTTGTTGGTAGTTTGTTGTTTTGATAATATAATAAATACGAGTTTTTTAAATATGTATGTGAAAAAGACCTGCTTCTCATACAGTAATAACAACAGTAAATTTGTAAACTGCTGTAAAAAATATTTACTGTGGCTAGGGGCAAGGTTTTGTGTTATTTTAGGGCAAATTTGGTTTTTTTTAAATACCAGATTTCAGTTCTGTTTTGTTATTGAAGACTCTTGAAATAAAACTTCATTACTGAAATGATATGTTATTTAAGCCAAAAATTTTACTGTGTTATTTTAACACAAATTTTAATTTAAGAATTGATGCTCAGTTAAAGATAATTTTCCCTTATTTTTATATTTGTAGGGTTCTGTGAATATTCTGTATACTAAAACAAAAACAAAAATCACTACTTCATTTTAGTAAGAAATTAGTTTGCTGAAAGTTGTAACAAAACAAAAATCCTCTATTAAAATTAATATTTGGGTGTTTAATGAATGTTCATTTTGCTTGTTTTCATTTTTTTATGATTAACATAACTACGTAAAATTGAAATTTAAATATAGGCAAGAACAGCTGTGGTAAATAAATGCTCCATATCTTCCATTTTTTTTTTGTTTGGTTTTGCAACAAATTCGTTATAACAAAATAACCTGCCTAAAATTCGTTCAGCTTTCTTGAAGACAGAGTTATTATGAAATAATTTTTCATTTTAAATTTAGTTTTACAAAAGTTTATAACATATTTTTTGGTTTTGTTTCATGAGAAAAAAGTTTCATTCACACAACCCTACATATTTGCATGAAATTTCTTAATGTTTATGCAATTACATATACAAGAATAAGCATTTCATTTGAACTAAGGTAACACAGAGCATTACCACAGAGTCAAAAATCACTTTTTAGGGTTCTAACTCATATGTTGAGTTTCCTAGACAGTGCATATTTTTGTCGCTATTTTACGCAAATGGATTGTGTATGATTTTATAGAGAAAACGCATTCCATCGTATTTTGGCCAAATTTAATATTATTTTGTGGTTTACTGGTTTAACTTAAATGTTGTTAGGCAGTGTTATTAACTTGTGTTTCAGTGTTATTTTTAGTTTATTGCGATTCACCAGAGAATCTGGTGTCTAACCATAGCATATATAAAAACAAATTCAAACAACTACTGAGCAGGTTTGTTAATAACAGATACTGTATACAGAAAATACCTTTTCGTAAAAAAATGTTTGGGTTAAATTTTAAATCTCTTTAGCAGACACCTGGCATCTCTAAAGGCAAATTCTGAATAATTTATTTCACAAGTGATGGGTACATTTCATAACACCGAAATCAGATAGGTACCTTAAAATAAAGTAATTACGGACACAACACAAATCAACTACAGTTAAACTCTCGATTGTACGACCTTTCTGAATCCCCAAGAAAAGGGTTGTTATTTTGAAAGGGTCGTTATTGGAAAATCCTTTTCAATAAATTTTTTCCCGTGGTTCCTCAAAAAGGGTTGTTTTTTTCAAGAGAGTCTCTATTCCAGGGGTTGTAGAAACAAGAGTTGATTGTAAGTGCTTCTAACCGGTTGACTCTGTAACAATTGTGACTGCTATTCACTTAGGTGACCTGTATAGNATGGATACATAAACGAAAAGGCACAGTGATTGTCAACTGTCAAGAATGTGGCCTTCTTATATGGTACACAGTATATAAGGTAGGCATGCATGATAATTGTGTATTACTGTAACTTAAATTTTCCAAGTTCACTGTTCAAATATTTTCTCNTATAAGGTAGGCATGCATGATAATTGTGTATTACTGTAACTTAAATTTTCCAAGTTCACTGTTCAAATATTTTCTCCTCCTTTCAAGAAAATTAAAGCGGAACATGATGAAGTACAAGAGGAGTTTGTGAAGTTATCATCACAAGTTTCTGCCCAGGAAGAGACTTTCAATAATATGCAGCAAAAGTTGTTTGATTTATCTCTACAAAAAGAAGAGTTAGGTAAGTTGCTACATGGCTGGATCTTATCATGTAACAAGCATTTGGTAGTTATTTATGTTATCCTTGTTATAAGTTTTTAGACATTTTGAGATAATCTTTGGCTAGTAGTATATCTGCTACCTTTGGTATGGTAACTGTATAGTTCATTGGGTAGAGTTTTTTCTAGTACAGTGGAACCCTTTTATAACAACATCCCCTCTTATAACATTTTCCTGCTTAATGAGCAGCTTTCTCTTGGTCCAAAAACATGTTTTCCAATACAAAATTACCCTATCATAAGGCTGACATTTGTTGGAACCCTTGAGAAATGCTATAACAGGGTTCCACTGTATTTGCAACAAAAAATATTGATGCTCTTCCACCTTTCTTTGTAATTTTGTACATACGAACTTGTCAGCTGTATTTCTTGTGGAATGTGTGCATATTCTGTATTTGTGGATAATGTTATTGGCCAAATTGAAGTTTATAATTCAATCCTGACACCAGGTCTTCAAAATGGCAATTTTATTTTCCCNATAATGTTATTGGCCAAATTGAAGTTTATAATTCAATCCTGACACCAGGTCTTCAAAATGGCAATTTTATTTTCCCTACTCAGATGTTATGAAGGGTTTATACTATCAAGTAAGCCTAAAAAGCCGTAAAGACATAGATGCAGCTACAGTGAAACACACTGAAAGCTTTTGTGAAAGGGGTCTATTACTATTAGCTAAAAAATATAATAGACCAATTTTTTTAAGCTCATTAAGCTAAAACATTTCTTAGTTGGAAACTTACTAAAAATGTTGTACTGTACTAGTATTTTGTAGGCACAAAAGATGCTTAATATCTGTTGTACAATAGGTCCAGTTTCTTAAAATACAATAAATGGTAGTACGATTAAATTTGCNAAAAGATGCTTAATATCTGTTGTACAATAGGTCCAGTTTCTTAAAATACAATAAATGGTAGTACGATTAAATTTGCCTAACTGCTGGTTTGGTGACAAACTGAATGCCATAAATGAACAATGTTAAATTTAATTTCTCATACATGAGTGCTCTTGTGAGTAATAAATAACTAACCACATGATGAGAAAAATTGTGACATGAATGTGGCGGACGTGTCTTGCAAGTTTCAGAGATGGGTGCATCCAGCAACTTTTTCTCAATGCAGTTTCTGCCTGCCTGCATACGTGTTACTGGGTGGAGGTGAATGGCGAGAGCTATGGCCATGTGGGGACCACCACTTGCCTTCCACTCTCCTCCTATGGGATTACTATGCATGGACACCATAGGACTTGCTGGTAGCAAGACAGCTAAGATGCTGTCCACAGACCTGTCTGGGTCATGAGGGGTTGGCTCCCTTCCAAAGAGAAGTGTTGTGTGTTCCAGAGAAAGAGTTGCAGATGAAGCACAAGTTGCTGCAGCAGAAGCAGACCCAGGTGTCTACGCAAAAGGTCTCCATGGAGGAGAAGCTCCTCATTGATGAGAAGATGAGAAGTCTGCAGGTGGACATCCACAACTTGGAGGCAATCAAGAGCAAGCACATGGAGGACATCTGCAGGAAAGACATGGAGATTTCACAGTTTTTGAGAAATGCAAGTACTGTAGTGATCTTTTCTGTTGTCCAGCTATTACTTGGTGCCATTACCAAGCTTCCATTTGCACATAGACTGGTATCGCATTCTATGTTTTTAGCACAACTTCAGCATTTTCAGGCATGGCCAAGTGTAATGGTTCTCTTTACTATTGGCTGTCCACTGTTAATTGGACGTATTTTAAATCAACCTTAGAAATATGTCGCTGTTCATCCTGCACGTATTTCTAAACAAGCATCCTGACTGACTTGCACACAGTAAAGTTGCTGTTGACAGAAAGTAATTTCATGTCTTAATGTTGAATTTAAACTGTGAGGTAAACAATTGTGAATACTTAAATGATTTGTTTTACCGTCTGTGTATTTAATGCATATTAGTGTAAGAAATTTGAGATTGATAAAATAGTTACTTTTTTGATAATTTCTCAGCTTCATTTGGTAGATGTATGAATAAAGTGAGCAGTCCCATGGTAATGTTAATTTTACGTGCAGGGTGGAATGGAAATGGCAATTAAGTTTGTGTCTCATGGTAGCCAGGCCTAAATCAAGAACAGTGAGCATAGGAATACCCCTGTCTGGAAGAGTAGTGGCGTACAACCCCCATGAAAGTGTGGAGTTGAAGAACACGTTAAGTGACTATAAATCAAAAAACAATCCAAATGGAACATTTACCTTCTGTATATTCCATTTGTGTGCATGAAGATACACATGCATTGAGAAAAATTGAGGCCGCCATTCAATCCCGTTATTGGAAAACACTAGCTGTTGTCACTCTTTTTTTTTTTGCATGTACTTCTGTAACTGTAGGTCATAAGAGACTATCTGTGCGAATCCGTAATCAGCATTTCATAATTGACAAAAAAAGGTACTTTCATCCGAATCGCTCAGACTGTTTCAGAGATATAGTACAACCTACGTCAACCAAAACAAAGGAGAAAACAACAAAGAACGCAAACATTTCACATAATTGTGGGTTTACTTACCTACTTCAATACAGTATTTTATGAGAAATGAACATTATAATGTAGTCATNATTTCACATAATTGTGGGTTTACTTACCTACTTCAATACAGTATTTTATGAGAAATGAACATTATAATGTAGTCACGGTAACTTCAAGATTTTCTGAAGCCCTGCTAAAGATCTACTTTCAGGGACCCGATTATGTATCCTTCCGCAGTATGTAATCAAAACATTGCCATGCGACACCTGTCAAACGTTTTGCAAACAAAAAGAAGGCCATGTGGGTACTTTCAAATATTTTGTAAACAAACAGTGCCTTGTGGGAACTGTCAAATATTTTATTAACAGTGTCCATGTGGGAACTACCAACATTTATTTTTGAAGAGAAACAATGCCATGTAATCTTAACTGTCATATACTTTAATAAAATTCTCCAAATGTCTAAAAAAAATGCTAATCAATTTAGCAAAATATTGTAATACATACAAAAAGGTAGATTGAAGTATATATCGGAACTGTTAATTATATAATTTAATTAAAGTTTACTTATTGTATTAAGATTTATTTACATATTTGGTGTAAGGAAAAAGTTAAATTTTACATAATAAACTTTTGGAAGTAGCACTCAGGTTAAAGATTTCACTGTGATAAATGGTACCGTATTTTATCACATATAAGTCGCACATTTTATTTAAAAAATTTTATTGAAAACTCGGGGTGCGACTTATAAGTGAGAAAAATTCCTCCAGCCCCGCACTAACGTTTCATTTACTACGAATTCACGGCCCGCGGCTCGATTTCCAAACTCTTCAGCGAACAAAATCACTTTCATTTTTAAACCTGCGGTGTATGTACATCGCTTTTCCGTCAAGAAACTGTCTCACTTCACTGCCACAACATCAAAACACTACGTGCGACGCAAAGACGATATAAGAGAAATACGTGTAAGCCAACGCTAATGTGCTGCTATCTCTTCTGCTCCACAAAAAGCTTTTGAAAATAATCGATTATCAGTTATTGATCACAAATCGATTCCTTTTCATTCTTTTCAAATATTTTTTTCTGTTAAGGATTGCGAAGGGAATTACGTAACGGAAATATTCAAATGCCTTTCTATATTTTGCACGTTTATTTAAAACTTACAAAGATAAACTGCAGAAATAACAACGCTAATACCAAAATTACTTCTTAACCTAGAATTATCTTATAAGTAGAAAGAACGTGTTATGTTATTTTTATAACCACAATTCAGCGTCTCCAATATCCAATATGGCGTGGTTATACTTCTGAAAAAAACGTGCCCAAATGGACAAGATGGAGTGTATGAGTCCNGGAGTGTATGAGTCCGCTGGACACACACTGAAATTTATTTAATTTCAATTAATAACAGTAAAATCTTTACCCATGAGTGCTACATGAAAATGTAAATATATAGTTTAGGAATATTAACTTTACAATTACGGCATTAAATTTATACATATTAATATTTAACCTACGAACTATTTCTTTTCAGCTATAACCAACATGTCCCTTCAAAATCCGTTGTTAATTCGTACGGACTTTTAACAAATTATTATAATTTATTGAAAAAATATACTTAAAACTTAAAACAACCAATTTATATAGTGCTTCAGTGCTAAAAGCAAGACAAAACCTTTTTCCATATATACATTTTTATAACCAATTGAACATGTAACTCCTAGGGAGATTTTTCAAAGCTCCTTTTCAAAAGTATCGAAGATACCGTGAATGGATTATAGCAGTAAAACAACTACGTGTACACAATGGAATTTTATGTTAAGAATTATTTAGAAAAATATGCCGTCAAAAATGAGTATAGACTATAGATTTTTCAATTGTAAATATTTTTTAATAATACTGTAAGGCCGTTCCGGTTAATCAGTATTCCGTTTAAAAGTGTTTCGTTTAATAGAGGTTCTACTGTACAAGCATTCAAAACTGTAAGCGCCGTGACCATACCTACAGATAGGCAACCCTTTGTACATGCGGCCAGGGAACCACTAGCGGCCGTGTTTTACACGCAGTTCACGTGAGGTGTTCAAAGTCTTATCGTACTGAAACCAGTGAGATTTTAATTTGCTATTACAGTTAACTCTCGATTTATCGAACCTTCACGGTTCCTGGGAAATGGTCGTTATTTCAAGAGGGTCGGCAATGGAAAATTGTTTTATGGTTTCCCAATAAAGGGTCATTATTTTGAGACGGTCGTTACTCCAGGGGTCTTACAATCAAGAATTGACTGTACTTATCTGGATATTATTCCTGTGTAGTGTGATGTGGTTAATAATATGCAAAGGTATTTTCCTTTCACAAGAAATAACTTTAGAGTTATGAATTAATATAATGCTATCTAGGCTGAATTTGTTGTGCAGAAGGACTTGTGCATAGAGAAAAAAAATATTTATATGAAAAGATTAAAAATTAAATTATTTATAATGGTAAATACCTTGAGATTTTCTATTATCTTCCATCACATTTCTTTATGTTTTAACTGAAGTTTTCTCCATTGTGTTATTGTTTACCTACTTTGTCTCGTATAATTTTTACAGATTAGTGAAGAGAAAGAGAAGTTCTACAAGAAGTTGCAGGATTTTGATGACCCCAGATTGCAGGAACTACTGCAGAACAAGTCTGGTGCTACTCATGATGACATCTGTCGAGTACTGGATGATATAGCATCAAAATCAAAAAACAAAATATTGATGTTGAAGAAGACATTGCCTGGGAAGTCTTCTCATTTGGAGGAGGTAGCTGTATTATACAGTATTTTTACAAGTATAAGTATGTTGAAAAAAAAATTTCCTCTCTATTAAAAAAAGTGGTGAAACATGGTAGAGCACGTTGATTATAATCTATTTAACAATTGAATCTCAATCTAAGGTTGAATCTCTACTTTTTTTCCTCAATTCAGTCATTCACGCCATAATTTGTCAATTTTTTGGATGCTTCGTAGCATTGGTAAGTCCTTATTTTCTGGCTGTAGTGTGCAACCAAATTGAGTGACAGACCTACCATATTCACCCGAAAATAAGACGACCTTGAATTTAAGATGACCCCCATATCATGAGATTATGTTTCAAGAAAAATAATTTACTCACAATTTTTATTTTCTTGCTTAGAAAGTCACTGCATGGAATCAGAAAAAAATAATAAGCTCAATCACTTTTAATTTTTTTGCTTAAACACTGCATAAAATTAAAATACTAAATGACTGAGATTGATGCTATAAATGTACACTATAAAAAATTATAGTTTTTCATTTTTTAAAGACATTAAGAAATACTGTACATGGCATATTATTTTAACTCTTTACAGAAAATATTTTCAGATTACTGTTTACAAACTTTTGTTTTGTTTACAGTGTTAGAAAAAACATGACCATAGACTAAAATACAATATGAACGTAGATACTAAACACTTGAAAGAAAAATGTGAAGATAGTGCTACCTTTATGGAACCAAAACCATTCAGCATTTACTGCAGGATGTTGGTAGTTTGGAACATGGTCGTGGTATGAAAGTGTAAAAAGTCCTTTAGCCATTTTCTTAGAACAAGAACATAGGAGGGTGGCTGAGCCGACATAAGGAAAACACAGTTGTTCTTCACTGGATTTTTATTTACTGCACTGATACGAGCTAAATTTTACATACACAATCGCTTGAGAACACTTGCTTAAAATACACTGGAAAACACTGAAATACGCCCTTGTCGCCTCACTTTTGGCATACCTAGTGTGGGTGGACGTCTGCAGCTTTTCTCCTCCCAGACGGCAGGAAAACTTGTGCCGCCAACTTCACGGGGTTATTACTGGGCGCAGGACGGGTCTGTTTAAGCAGTTCAACTATGGCCCGCTGTGCATGTGGAGGTGCCGTTGCAACAGTCGAGAAAGAACCTTCACTCCAAGGAGATGAAGGTTCTGAGCGGAGATGATTAGGATGCAGGGGTTCGGCACGTACCTGCTCCTGTAAGAGTGTAAGTGGAAATGGGTTGAAACAGGAAATAGCAGGAATAAGGTGTAGAAAGAAAATGCTTGGGAAAGATAACTCGAACAGCTTAGTTTATGCCTGTTTATTGTTGAAGCAGTAAACATACATAAGCCAGTCTGTACCTTGACTGTGGCCTGAGGGGCCGACCTAGGTCTGCCAACCAAGGTGCAGTCCCTAGTCATTGTAGATGCGGTGACGCGGGGGACAAGGATAACCCCAAGTCTACGAATACTCTGACTCGTACTGCCTAAAGGCGTCGTGAACAGAGAGACAGCTGTTTGGTTAGTCCAAAGACATAGATAGCTAGCTGAAGACAAGCGAATATACCGTATTTTTTTGCATATAAGTCACCTGCGCATAAAGGTCGCACCATTATTTTCAAAGGCTGTTAAAAAAAAAAAAATATTTATCATTTATAGGTTGCGCTCATCCTTGTTGTAAATTCTGTACAACACGGCCTGCACCACGGGTGGCTGATGCACGCGACCTTGGCGAAGGTCGTGTGGCAGCTGTATCCTTGCAAGCAAGCGGTGTTGCCAAGCGTACAGCGCAGACACAGCGCGCCGCAAGTATGTTGGATGTAGTTAGTCTGGAATGTTCTGATATAGCGCTCAAGATGCAGCCTTGACTGCCGGAGTTTATATATTTATTGGAAAAAAGAAATAACTTATAAACATGTAATTTAATTTAAAGTGATATTTTTACAACAAAAATTTTATTGAACTTTCTTTTTATATATTTAAAGTATTTCTAACAATTTATGTTAAAAGCAAAAATCTAACCATTAATTCTGCAGATTATCTTTGTATGTTTTAAATAAACGTGCAAAATATAGAAAGGCATTTGAATATTTCCGTTACGTAATTCCCTTCGCATTCCTTACAGAAATTTTTTTTTTTAAAGAATCAAAAGGAATCGATTTTTGCTCAATAACTGACAATCGATTATTTCTGAAAGTTTTCTGTGGAGCGTAAGAGATTAGCATTGGCATTGGTTCTTGAGTACCAAATGTTAGCCGTGACTTACACATCTTTCTCTTATATTGTCTTTGCGCCGCACGTAGTGTTGTTTTGATGTGGCAGTGAAGAAGTGCGACAGTTTCTTGATGGAAAAGCGATGTACCTACGCAGCAGGTTTCAAAATGAAAGTGATTTTGTTCGCATGGTCTTGGCACCATCCGTTATACCCACACACTTTGCTCAATCGATACCATGTTCCTTTAAAAAAATATTGATAACCTTGAATATATCTTCTGCTCTTGTCGTGAACTCCAAGGTGCTACAAAACAGAAAATCTTCAGAAATATTTTCGTGCACGTATCTAACAAAAACAACTAAATTCGGCAATCTGCTAACATCCGTTAATTCATCATCTTGAATTGCATAATAAATATTTTCCAATCGTTGGAAGAGTTGAATTTTCACATTGTTTGCCAAGTCACGAATGCGCCGTGAAATGGTGTAATTTGATAGCGGTATTTTATCAAGTACTTTTGACATCTTGTCTCCTAGTACACAACTGACCATATCCTTTGCAGCTGGTAAAATCAATTCTTCAGCAATATTGTTTGGCTTTCCTGTCTTGGCAAATCAGTATGCTACAAAGAAGGACGCACGTAAATAGTCTGAATTAGTAGCCACGGTGGTAGTAGCAGCTTTAATTTTTTTTTTTTTTTGTGGCATCCAACTCTTTCTTTTTTCGGACAAAGAAATCTAAAGGTTTGTTCATGTACTGCTGATGGTTTAGCTCCAGATGTCGTCGCAGTAAAGATGGCTTCATCAAATTATTTGTAAGAACTCCTGAACATAATACACACTGTGGTTCTGGTTATTGCGATTCTTCTTTATATGAAAATCCAAACTTTAGATACTCTTTGTCATATTTCCTTTTTTCTTTTTCCCCTTTTTCCCCTTCTTCCCCTGATGACAAGCTTGTATTTTCTGGAATATTGGATTGTTGACTTTGGTCAGTAAGTAGAAGCACATGCTTTTGCAGAAGTTTAGTTTGAAATTGAACTCTCAGTGGAAGTAGATACATTTTCACTGGTCGTACTTTGAGGAGGTTGCAAACTTGATGATGCCGTTTGAATATTTGTACTTTTCCCGTGCAATGACCCCTTTTTTAACCACTGATTCATGTTTACCCCGTTTTGTTTCCAACAGGCTCTCAGAGCAGAGAGGCGAGGGCGGCGGCACACCGCCCCCTCTCTCGCACCAGCCGGCCACCCGTTTGCCGCCACTCGCTACGCACGCCAGTCGGTTGGTGACAAGCATGTCGTTTGCGCATGTCTCATTTGTCGATTACTACCCGCCATTACGTAAATCTTGCAGTGTACCCCCAGGGATACATGTATCCCACTTTGAGAAACCATGCTCTAAAGTATTGAAAACAAATTTGGGTAGTACATCTGGCCTTCTAAGACACATTTCTCAACATCCTGTGTTCAAAAGTGAACTTGATAAAATGGGAAAAAGACTGAAACCAGGCAGGTATAAGCAAACTGACATCCTAAATGATGCAGCAGAGCCAAGACAAAAACAGCTTTGCCTGGACGACACTTATAAGTGGCCATCTACTCATGAAAGGGATACGAAAATAACAGATAATATAGTTGAATGGATAGCTAGTGCCATGTTACAGTATAGTGTCATTGAAAACAAAAAATTTCATGAAATACTTAAAGTGGCCCAACCACTTTATTCAGTTCCGTCCAGGAATACATTTCCAAGGAGGATAATAATTCAGTATAATTAAATTCTTACAGTATTTGTGTTGTAGTGTCAAAACTTAACAGTATGTATTGTAATAGTATACATTTGACTGTGAATTGCATAATTTCACATAATACATTAATCTTAAGTTTTTATTTGTACATTTAGTTAATTTTCTAGTTTACAGAAAAATTCTCGATCCCGTCCTGTTTCCAGAGGGAAATAATTTTTCCCGCCCGAAATTTTCCCGATCCCAATTACCTTTCCCGCCCATCTCTAGTTTTGAAGCATGCCAGAAATGAAATTTTCATGCATAAAGTACTGTATCTCACAGGAAATGTGCTGTGAAACAGTGTTTGTATATCATTTTGCTAGGGATGAATTTATATAAAAATTTCTAACTTCCCAATGCAGTTGGGATCTATATATTTTTTACTTATATACTGCCTACATTCCACTGCTGTTATGCTTGGTGGGTATGGTTAGTGTTAAACATGAGCTTCTGGTAAAATATTCAAAAGTTGACATTGTTTTTTTATTATTATTTTATTATCCCTAATAAAGTGGTGCACATCACAGGAGTTAGTGATTTAATTGTAGAAGGGAAAATACTTGTGTGCACATAATTAGCATATTATGTTAAGCTAGGTGCAGCAGATATATGCTGTAAAATGCTGCAGCAGTATGGTATGTTACTTATTACATGATAAACTAGCAGCATAAAACAATTGTATGATAACTCTAGCAGAATTTGGTTGCCATTTTGGTCATCTGAGATTAATTAACTTTTTGTACTGTGTTCGAGGGTCTGGTGTGTTTGTTTTTAATGTGTCGTGAAGATACAAATGTCGCCACACAGAAGTGTTAATAGCCCTAATGTCGATTTTGAGACAATGTTCTCAAGGCATGTGCAAGAACAAAATTGTGGTAGAGCCTGCACCCTTATGAAGAGGCCCAGCTAGGCTAGTTGTGTTTTGGCAAGGGTTGTACAGTTGTGTTCTGATGCCAGTTATGTGTTAGATTTTGTATTTTCAGTATATCTATTTCTCCTACACCATGAAAGGTTTGAACATACTGTTTTATCGTGAAAAGTATCATGTTTCCAAAGTACACCAGAAAATTAATCTCTACCTGCATTCATCCATTATGGAATTTGAGTATTCTACAGTCACTTATCTTTTGTTGATAATCTGTACTTCTTTTTCTCACGGAGTACAGAGCAGTGACTGTAACAATATGATTGATGCAAATTTTTGTCATATTACACCACACTTTTTGATGTTTTTATTGTAAATCAATTAAAATAACCTGTTTAGAATGTTTTCTATTGTTGGCATCCATCTTGGTTACTGAATTCTAAACAACAGGGCAATATTATAGTTATTTTCTAATTAAGGAATAGTATAAAGTGAGCATTGAACCTAATTTGTAGTGTTTCATTTGCTGCAGTAATTAAATTATTAATTTGACTGTGAAACCCAGGCCATGCAAACATTGAGTTCTTTCTAATTGTTTTGAGTTAATGGAAATCAAACTGTTTGTAATGAGTTTTGTGACTGGAAGTGGTAATAATTTGTATTTTCTCAGTGTTAAATTTCAGAGTGGGTCAAATCCTATTTTTGGCCACATCCATAGTTGAATCCTTTTTGGCCAGGGGTAGGATTTTCTACAGCTTAAAAACGAAATATTAATTTTACCTGACATGGTGCATATATCGCGAAATTACTGTTAGGTTTATTACAAATAGTTTTTACTTTGTATCTTAAATTTTGAAGACCATACAATCCACAGTTTTGTGGTTAATATGATACTTAAGAAAATAAGTGTGCCCTGCAATACTTTTGTTGTGTGTGTGTGTGCTTGTGTGTGTGTGTGTGCGCGTGCTTGTGTGTGTGTGTGTGTGAGAGAGAGAGAGTAATTAAGTGAAGTATTTCAGCTAATGTGTTACTTTTGCTACTTGTGTTTGCAGAAAAAACAGCAGTTGAAAAATACCACTGCAGAACTGGAGGCGGAACGTGCCAAAGTTAAATCTCTCCATGTTAACTTGGAGAAACATGAACAGATCTTCAAACAGGTTGTTATAAACTTTGGTACTGATGAAGTAATTTATATTCCATGGTAGAGTGTAGATAGGTGTTCACTTTCATATGCTTTTAAGATATTGAAAGTTTTGTATGAATGGGTAAAATGTAGGGATGTCAAATTTGATTCTTCTATTCCTAGACACCACCATTTCCTTTGCACTATGATAAATTTCAGACTAATATCTGACTACCTCGATTCTTAACACTCATCCGTAAATGCAGTTAGCTTTAACCATAGCTAGGGACACCTGTTTTTCACAACGCATGAAATTGCAAAGCTTTTGTTAAGTATGCTTTAGTTATTAGAAATAATCAAATGCTTCATAAAAGAACAGAATAATTGTGCAAAATTGACACTTTTAACATTGCCCCATGTCTGGGCTGCCATGTTTGTAACGTGGCAGCCTTCAGAAGTGGCGGCTGGAAATTACAGCTCGGTTCGCTCACTCGGTAGAGACATGAAACTTAAGAAAACGGCGCCAAATAAATATAAAAAAAAAAGTGAAGTCTCAGATTTGTTACTCTTTACTTTTATTTAACATTCAAATGAAACAGTTCACATACAATCTTCAAGTATACAGAGTCACAAACAGTTAGTTTCACCAGACAGACAAACGAAGAGCAGCGCTGCAGTAGCTTATTTCTTATTCACGTCATTCAAAGCTTGCATCGCAAGAGGAATTTACGAAGGCAGGAGGGACGTCAGTTCCCTCCTGGCACCCTAACGACCTCCCACACCGGCAGTAATAATTCAGCAGGATAAAGTTTACCGGTGTGGGGGATGTTTGCCACTCTTGATGCGTCCTTCCAGAGTACTGATTCTGTATACCGTTCTGCTAGCAGGCGGTAGGCACACAGGGTATTTGTCGCCCCGTGCCTACTCCCACTCCTCGCCCCAGGCTGCCAAAAATGTGACCAAATAAGGGTATGGCATGGGCCGGAAACCCTCCCCACGCCATTCAGAACTGTGTAGTAGTAAAAATATAATCAATGTTCCCAAAGGAAAAACTGTCCACTGAAGGTGGAAAGTTTCTATCTACAAATGCTGATGCGAACCAATATGTACTAAGATTTCTGAAAAGGCAAACGTATGCCAGATAAACAAACTACCACGGCTTTAACTTCGAATCCTGATAAAATATTACGAAGCCTCTGAAAAAAAAAATGAACCAAGTATCCTGATAATTTTTATAGTAGCATCATTACACACTGAATCAAAAAGCATAGTTGGTTTGAGCGATCAGTTGTGGTTCTTTGTGCTGAATCAATTTGAGAATGTTTACGTAATCAATCGTTAGTCAAAATTACTTTTGATCGCATTGAATGAGACATTGAAACAGCGTTTGTTTAGGTCATTGGAAAAAAAACGTTAATTTATTGAATTGGACATTACAATTTTTGATAGTGCGATGTAAATTGAAGAGAGAATTTAATATGTTTCATAACATTAAAGTTGCAGTGTGCAGGTATTACAATAAAGTTGTTGCAAATGGGACACTATGGCGTTACACATAATGACCTACAGAGGTTGAAATGAGGCGCAGTGTATCGTTTCGTGAAGGTGAAATGAGTATGAGTATAAAAAAAACACACAAATATAATTAATGAGTTTACTGAACTATTTTTTTAAACTGTACAGATAAAATACAGCAGTGTCTATATTGTAACTATGACATAGTACAATATATTTCCTCTCTCCCTTTTTCTATTATTTCTCTGGGGTGAACCGACAAACACTATTCACATAAAAATTCAATTAATCCCCTTATACAACATTTATAATAAATTTTCCAGTATTCATTAACAATACCGTACCCTGACTGGAAAAAATAACAGATGGGGCAAGTGCAATCTTAAACATAGTGAAAACAAAGAACCCCCTCCTGGTCGGTTCACAACTGAATGGGGAACAACAAAAGAATATTAGCAGCACAATGCACACAAAGGTAGCATTCTAAATAAAAGGCATTAAGCAAATTACAATTAAAACAGTACTCTGTGACTCTGGGCTTGTTGCACACAGTTATCGAAACTCAAATTAAAAACTGAAAAGGAAGCGTTGGAAAAAGTAAAGGAAAATGGTGCCTCAGCGTAGTGGAACATACCAGCTTGCTGTTTGGTACCTTTCTGCATTAAGCATACTAGTCTGACCTAACAAGAAAAACGCATGTTACTGCCAAACTGAGAATTGCAACTCCCCGTGCAAAACATGGTAATTAAATTAATCAAAACCAAACAGCAAAAGCTGATAAAAATGTATTCCTCGAAAGTAACATTAAAATAACAGACTGCATACCTTAGTGCATGGTGCCATGGGGAACCTTAAAAAACTTATGCCGACCAGGAGAATAAACAGTAGCATCCATGACTACTCCGCAGAAGTGATCGACCTCCACAGCCAGGTCCTGGAATATATATTGTTATTTACCCCCTTACCCAGTGTGATGCACACTCCCCTGAAACGTGTGGTGCAAGGTTCATGAATAGCAAAGAGCCTCACAATCGAGATCTTCCTCCGTCTTTCTTCGCGCATAACATGCAGCACAGGGCGGAAACTGGGGCACCAGGTCACACTCTGCGCCAATTTTTTTTTTGCACCTTCTTAGCTCTGCACTTGATGCAGTTCAGTTCATGGAAGTTTTTAGACGAACATGGTAACGTGCGTACACTATGTTACAAAGTTTAAAGAGAATACANACTGCGCCAATTTTTTTTTTTGCACCTTCTTAGCTCTGCACTTGACGCAGTTCAGTTCATGGAAGTTTTTAGACGAACATGGTAACGTGCGTACACTATGTTACAAAGTTTAAAGAGAATACAAACAGCAACGGCACTGTACGTAAACACGAACAATATTGATTGGTCCGGTTCAAATAAACGTTTTGCTAATCGCAACAGCATCAGTGAAGAGAAAACTAAAATCTAAAAGGATGAGTACATTATTTCAACCAAACTGGCTGTTATGGTGGGAAACGCGAATAAATAGTATCAGGTTATTTAGTGGAATCTTTTTTTAGGTTCACATCACTTAAAACATACATGCAAGTTGTAGCAGTCTTGATTGAAGTAATTTTTTTTACCTGCGCCCATCACCAAATATTTAGAATCGTAATTTATTGTTATGATATCACAATTAAAATCCGATTGAGTGAAGGGTTTTTGAAGTGGAATCAAGAATTGGAGTTGAGAAAAATTTATATTTTGACATTGATAGACTAAAATCTAGTAAAATCCAAATTCATATTTGATCCTTGTAAAATTTGTTTTAAATCTGACTCTGTTAATACATTTACGTACCAAAATATATTAAGTGAAGGCGTGCAGGTAGTTTCATTACTTCCATGAAACAAAAATACAAACAATTAAAAGTGAATCATGAGCCTAAAATATTACGTACATAATATTGTATATACCCAAAACCAAGACAATGTATTTTTTTACAGTAATTGACTAGTTAAAAAGTAGATTTTTAAGGACAAAATTTTTGGTTAATGTTTTTGGATTATACAGTAGCTATCTACATAGAGGTTATTGGTATCTGTGTTTTTGGAATGATCTGTAGCACACAATGGCACCGACCTAATAAAAACGTCCTGAGTAAAAAAAGTTGGTGTAAATTATACAGTGCTTCTATGCAGTTTTCATTTATGGTCGCTTTCTGCAATACAGTTTTAACACGTCATATTGAACTGTAAAAATGGCTGACCATAACTTTAAAATGATGGTAATAAATTACGCAGCACAATTAATAGTGCGGCTGTGCGGAAATACGGCATGTCTGAAGTTAATGTGCGGCGTTGTAAACAACGAGAGAAATTGAAGAGTTGTAAATAGACTATAAAATCATTTAGTGAACCAAAACACTGCAGGTTCCAAGAAATTTAAAAACAATTTGTTGAATTTGCGAAAGTTCAGTTTGCAAATGGGATGCCAATTTTGTGTGGTACGATTCAGTACAAGGCTCGCAAAATTGCAAAGACATTCAATCTTACGCAACATGATTTCATAGGAAGCAAAGGATGGTGCATTAGAATGATGATGAGAAAGGAAATAAGACTGCAGATTATATGGATGGTTATTGATATGACTTGTTACAAAATATGCAACTTTTTTTTTTTGAAATACAGTACAATTAGTTTAAGAGGTTCCTTTGTTATGTTTTTCTGGATAAAATTTAGAAATGTTTCAGACCTACCATTTCCTCTTTGTGATGCATGTTATTTAGTTTTTTAAGTAGTAGCTACAAGATTTCATTTTCCACATATTATGATGTAATTTTACTGTTGAAATTTCTGTACAGATATCCTATCTAACTTTGTACCTTGATGGTACTCGGTAGTAATAATTCAATTTAAAAATAGTGTAGATAGTCTTTAAACAGTTTTATTTATGCAAAAGTCCAATGGCTGGGGGTGCTTTGTTAGGCAACCACATAGTGACATCAGTTTCACACTTTTTCCTTGGATTTAGAGAGTGAAGACTTCAGTGTTCTTCATGCACGTTCAGTTGTTGCTTGGCACCATGATGAGTGACCATGCACATTCCCTCACTTAGTTGTAGAGTAGTGGAGTGGTTTGTCCAGCAGCCATTGTGGCATCCTTGTGTACTCCTTTTCACAACTGGACAGGAGGCAAATAGCTTCCCTGTAAGGTTTTGTGCACCGTACCAGTGCAAAAGTTTATTTTCTCCCNAGGAGGCAAATAGCTTCCCTGTAAGGTTTTGTGCACCGTACCAGTGCAAAAGTTTATTTTCTCCCCTCGTATATAATTAAAGTGGGAAGTGCTTGCGTAGCAATCANTTAGTTGTAGAGTAGTGGAGTGGTTTGTCCAGCAGCCATTGTGGCATCCTTGTGTACTCCTTTTCACAACTGGACGGGAGGCAAATAGCTTCCCTGTAAGGTTTCGTGCACCGTACCAGTGCAAAAGTTTATTTTCTCCCCTCGTATATAATTAAAGTGGGAAGTGCTTGCGTAGCAATCATCATGGCATTCTTGTGCTCTCTCTAATGGCTGGGTGGGATGGGAATAGCTTCCACACAACTTCTTCTCTAGCCTTTGGAGGGATGATTGTTTTGTCGCCCATACCCCATCCTTGCGGTCTTCTGCTACTGCAGCTACAATTGTACTACCACGATTAACTGTTCTTCATACATTCAGTTTAGTCTCACTGTTATTTACTAGAGCACAAGGCAAGAAAGGGGAATGTCAGTTTCATGCCATTTTGTGCTAGAGAAATGTAAAAGTTTGGAAGTAATTACTCAGTGTGGTAAACTAATTTATGTAACTGGAAACCATTGTGCTACAATTAGTACACACTACAGATTTCAAAACAACATGAATAGGATGTTCAAACAATCATGTGTAAATACTATTATAATTTATGTCTCGTAACTACATATTATACTCTGCAAAAAGGTGGAAAATTAATTACAAAAAATACAAGAATGAGGAATGTCACATGTAACCAATATTACATTTTACACGCTGGTTGAAATTAAACTAAATCAAATCTGACAAAGGCTTCATATTACAACACATAATAACTTATGAGCGCAATATAACTATGTTCAAATGTAATAATGTAATGAAATACACAAAGATAAACAATACTAAAGTCCCAAAAAAAAACGTGCACTATTATAGGCTGCTTGACTTGTCCTGTGGGGTAGGGTTTCGAGGTATTTCTGTCTTTCAGGATTGCAAAACTGTTTGAGGTGTTGGAGGTCATTAAATTTTTCCAACAATATTAGTATCAAATCTGTCAAAAAAAAAGATTAGTTTTAATGGTATATTGCAAGTACCCCATAGTGATGCTTTGTTTTACAGCTTACAAAAAAGCATAGGTGTGCATACACATACTAACAAGTTGCAAACAATCGCGTTATCTTACCTTCATGAAGCTGGGGGACTCATAAATTATGTGGAGTATTGATGGGTACTATGATGCCAGACTTCCACAATCCATTGAAAGTATCCTTATGCTGCACAAGTCGAGAATGATGTTGCTCAAAAACAATTTCTCATACGGGTCTCGTAGCAAAAGGGCATGTCTTTCGGTACAGTGGGGTCAAAATGAAGACCAGTTTCGCAATAAAGGCTGATCAACTGCAACGTGAAAAGGAAAAGGTTTACAGTGAGCCGTTTCATATTCCGCGATCCAATCATCAGGTGTTTCTGCAGGGCATTTCTGGTTAAGTAGTGCCATGCTATGGTCACACTCCAAATACGAATGTCCATGTGCGGGAAATGTAACTGTAACTTCAATTTTTCTCGATCTTTTTGCAACACATACCATATAATGCAGAAATCATAAAATGGTCCAGGTCTTGTACTGCAGGATCCAATATTTGACATCTCTAAATAGTATAAAACACAGTCGTTTATCCGCATCTGTGTATTCGCTTAGTGCTTCTAAACTACTTGATGGATTTTGATGCGGTTTTCAACATAATTTACAGAATTTCTTGAGGAAGGTTTTGGTGTTCAATACATTTATATTTAATGTAAGGATAGTAGAGAAATGTTGAACCGTTTGTAATCAAGTCGTAAAAAACTGCTTTTAGGGCGCTTAAATGGCTTGCGCTGAGTAAACCATAAGAGATACATCAAATTAATGTACTATAGAATTTTAGCTCTCAAAAACGTCTGCAGAAAAGTCCGCGATAGCATATGTTTATCTTTTAAGGATGGCCCACAGTAACCATTTTTGTCTTTCAAAGTATCGCTGTAAAAACTAAATTGTTACCGGGCGAAGCCAGGCTGGTTCGCTAGTTACATACTATGCAANAGGCCAGTTCACTAGTATGAAATAATGAACGATTGATGATACTTCATCAGAAGCTTTGCCACCCACAGTTTCTGGGTAACAGTAGAACACAGAATATCCACATGATATAAGATGTGTATGTTGAAAGAATAAAGAGACATCTGTTGCGGATAGTACACATAATTTGTAGTAATATTAGGAACAGATAAGGTTTTTTTAAAGTCCATTATGATTGCTTCAAATGTTCTACTTTTCTTGCTTTTAACTCTTGCCTTCTTTTTTCTGTCGTAAAATACTTGTGCTTTTGTTTTGTGTACCTCGCTCTGTATCCCGATAATTAATATGTTGTGTCGTTACAACTTCTAAAGCTGTTTACATACCCACCTGTTTTATTTTTGTTATGACCAAGTAATAGATTAGTTAGGGTTGTATTTATTTAATTTGTAGGGCGGGAAACTAGTTTATAGTCTTTGATGAGATGGCATTGTTTTGCTGCTCTTTTTAAAAAAAAGAGTAGCAATTTTAAACGTCTATTGTTTTGGTGATGCTGTGGAAAATTTTGTTTATACATAAGTAATCAAATTACTAAAACTTTAAAATTTTAACTTTACTGAAAAAGCAAAGTGCAATAAATATGACACTGTTTGTATCAATGCGAGAAATACACACTAAACATTTTCGGTGAAATGAAACTTACGTGTAAAAATCATTGTATTATATTATAAACTACACTGAAAAAGGTCTTTATTTAGGCTGCTTACACATCAAAACTTCCCGCAAGAACAAAACGTGATAAATGTGTGTGTTCATACCAATGTAAGAAGTTCACAATGTAAAAATTGTCAGAAAATTTATCTTCACTTATAAATATCATTGGATTGTCACAATAAAATGAACTATGGTAAAAAAAAAAAGTTTTTTTGTCCACGTATATTAGAAATATTTTAGTAACTGTTATGAAAAAACATTATTTACAAACCACCGAAACTTAGTTTTACTTTGTTATTTCTAATCGCGATTCCTATATACGTGTTGCTCTGTGCCGATCCTTTGACATTACTTCACTAAAATCACTTGTCTGTCACTGGTACAAAATAATTTATTTGCTTATTTATTCAATTAACAAAACCCTTGAGCTGTTTCTCAAAACCAACAAACTTAAACTTTAGACTGTAATATGATGTTGCTCCCACATTATAGTGGTTAAAAATTGTATATCAAGGCACACAAGCAACACTTTTACAAAGCGATAAGACATGTCAGTATTTCATTTCATTGAAGAATTTCCTAAAAAGGCATCTACAACAAACTACATTTTGACACATATCTCATCTGTGAGCTGCTAAAACTTCTTGCCTTCTGGNCTAAAAAGGCATCTACAACAAACTACATTTTGACACATATCTCATCTGTGAGCTGCTAAAACTTCTTGCCTTCTGGGCAATAAAAACTGCATCAACCTTAATTCAGCGTTCGTCACTGCACGGAGTAAGAGTGTTGTTTGAACCCCCGTACAACCATTGTTTACTGCCGTTCTCACCTGCAGTTTCGCCTGCCCTAATTACCACAGCCAGCTGTACCAGGCAGTGCTCGATGATAGGGACAGAAGGGAAATGGAGTAGGGATACAAGACAAAGAGTGGGAGGGGGGAGTCTACTTCTACAACAGGTGCCTGGTGCCGTGACCATGTAGGCTGTCCTCGTTTGACCACTGGTCATTCGGGCAGCTCACAAGCACGATACCCGGCTGCCAACGCTCGCAACACCTAGGGGGAATCAGGAGTTATACCTCTCTACTCCACAACTTCTGTTGAATCCATTACGTCTAGACCTGCTAGGGATATAGGGATGAGAGCTTTTGGTCCTAAGGCGTCCGGCACACCTGGAGTGCGAGGAGGATATCAAAGCCAACTTACCAATCTCTGTTCGATCCACAGCATCTAGACCTGCCAGGATCAGAGAACTGAAGGCAGGGGGGACGTATCCTACCGACTCCTGCTGTAAACAGAGGGAGCATAGGGAACTGCTAATTCAAACGTCAGGGACCTCCTGTAACTCTCTACCTCATTACCTTTCAAATCCCCTCCCTACTACCTCACTCTTTGAGTCACCCCACCATCTACCCTATGTCTTACCCAGAGGTGCCAAGTACTACGGATTGTCCTTAGTTCGTACGATTTACCCGACCTGACTACGTAATTACAGATGTTGCTAAAATAATATGAATTTTTTCGTTTTCAGTTTTACAAANCGATTTACCCGACCTGACTACGTAATTACAGATGTTGCTAAAATAATATGAATTTTTTCGTTTTCAGTTTTACAAAATATGTGTTCTGCATATGGGTTGTCTGATAACAATTGTTTAAATCAAATTCTTGGCAGTGCAAAAATTTTTAAATATTCATGTAACTTCTCGTATTAGCATTAAATAAATCCATGTTTGGCAAAATTGGTAAAGAAACTTAATATTTAACCATGAGGTGTAGTGAAAACTTCTTTGTTTTGAGAAATTGATTGCGGTAGTTGCTGCTGAATCAATTTTTGACAAGTGANTGAGGTGTAGTGAAAACTTCTTTGTTTTGAGAAATTGATTGCGGTAGTTGCTGCTGAATCAATTTTTGACAAGTGAGATTCGAGAGTGTCGAACGAGATGTCGAGAGTTGAGACGTTAAAATGGTGTGTTTTTATGTTAAGTGACTGGGCCCATTTGCTGATGAGTTGATTTAAAATGGATATTGTGAATTCTAATAGGGCATCAAAAATCGCAACCAAGACTTTTAAATGTGATTTTTAAAACATGTAATATACCAGATACGTTTCTTAGGATATGATACTTAGAATATATTTTCTATACGCACATACTACAATAACCTTCCATTTACGAAAATCAATGAATGACGCACAATCCTGCGTAGGAAGTTTTCATTACCATTGGCAAAAAAACTGTAAAATTGACGAGGATGAAAATTACATGTCTTCATGTCTGGCTTTTATGTTGGCAAACATGATTGAACTCATTCAAGGTAGGTCTATTTAAAGAATTGGAATCTTCTTTCTTTTGACACGTGTTTATCACCGTCAAATTGTTTCAAATGTAGCCTATCTCAGTATCAAAATACATAATCAGTTTTTCACAGTCCAAGAAAGATGTCAAAAAGGGTAGTATTTAAATGACATATCTTACTTCATCTAAACAACAAATTAACTATGCATTGACCTACTGCTGGCTGTATCCTGTAGCAAACAGGCTGTTCTTAAAGACCATTTGTACCAATTCAAAAATAATTCAGAATCGTGCTTAAGGATAAAAACCACAGCTGTAGTGAATAAGAATAAACATTCTTTAGTTTACATTTGTTTTTCTAGCTCTGTAAATTTGTATATGATTTTGTTGAGAACATCAAAACTATTGAAAATTAATTAAAACTATGGATTTTTAAGCAAAATACTACTGATAGTTTTTGCAAATGGTTGGCACCTCTGCACCTCTCCTGTGAAACATCACGCGACCAGCTACACCGTCCCCTTTGGCCATGTGTTGGAGTTTGTACTCGTGTAGTAGTACCTAAAGCGCAAAGACTAATACCAGTATCAGAAATTAAACANGGCCATGTGTTGGAGTTTGTACTCGTGTAGTAGTACCTAAAGCGCAAAGACTAATACCAGTATCAGAAATTAAACGCTCTGAGATATGTGGAAAGACAATTCTGTAAAGGGAAATCTTGGTGGGAATGCCATTAGTTGGTAGCTCAGCCTTGGAAACCCGTGACCCTGGTTTTTGCTATTCTATTGTGACCAAAGTTCCTGGGAAACGTAACCCCTGGATAGGGTCAGTGCCCAAGGAAGATCACATCTATCCCTGAGTCACAGTCAGTGCCAAGCATTCGACATATAGAAATTAACCTGCCCTCCTTTCGGGGTATGTGATTCGATGCCATCTCAGATCCTGTAATATCATCAACCCCAAGGTATCAATTCAATGAAACGTGCGAAAACAAAGGTAATTAGCTACAGCTATAATATTCCGACACCCCCAGCAAGGAACTCGTAGCCATAGATAAATTGTGGAGACATTTCACATAACAGTAATGCACGTGTGCTTTACATAATTTTTCAATTTTTTTTAAAGCCCATGCTGTATAGCCCCCAAAAAATTCTACATTACTTTAAAAGCATGATTCAAACCATAAATTTTGTAATTATCATTGAAATTGTAAAGTATAATTTTTAATGCCAAGTATTTTTTTTTTCATAATCATGCAACTGCAATCATCTGATACGGTACTTTACAATTGAGGGTGTTTACTGTTGGCATGTTCGTCATAATTTTCTGAAGTTACATGAAACTGAGAATATTTCCCTCTAACTTTGTTTATGCACTGATGTTAATTTTTCGTATGCACTTTACAATAACTTTATCATGGAGAAATTGCTTTAGCAAATGTATTGGTGTACTGTATTAATATGAAGGATGGCAAATTTTTTGTGATACAAGAAATTTTTAAGCAAAGAAGTTTTTAGTAACTGGTCTCTTGAAAAACACCTTAACTAAGTTTTATTGTATTTTCAAATTGCCATGTGAGAGATTCAAATCTATCTGCAATTTTAATTGAATTCACAAAAATAAACACAAACTATGATTTGAATACTTATAATTGCTAGCATAAACTGAGATATGAAAAAATATTTTTAAAAAATTTTACCTTTCATGCCTATTTACTGTGCAAGAAATACTGACTTAGTTGTGCATGCATAACTGTTGATCATTTAGACAAGTTTTTGTAATAAATTATGTGGTTGTAAATTTTTTAAACTGTTATTCAGCGAGAAGCTGAGCACATGTTTGAATCTCAGCAAATTCAGAACAAACTGAAGAGGGTGAAGAGTAATAACGCACATGTAGAAGAACTGGAGGAAGTTCGCGCCAAACTTGAAAAAGAAACCAAAGAGTGAGTATTGGCTGCGGTTTGTTTACATTCTTACTCCTTTCTAACTGTACGTATCAATAAAACATTTGTTATTTAATTGGTTAAATATGACAAATTTATTTTTATTTGATTTTAATTTGCAAGTCAGTACATAAAAAATAAATTCATGCAAAAAAAATATTTCTGCATTTTCTCCTTAAAAACTTGCTGTTTTGCACATTTGTACACAGTAAAATTATTGAATTGACGTCAGTTGGGCAACCGGGTGATGGTGCACTGGCTCAGTATCCCTATAGAGACTAAGGATACCAAGTCTCCTTAAAAAGGATTTTAATGGCTGTATGGGCCGACCGATGCAATTGAACCCTGGGGGCATCTGTCCTTGGCTCACCAGAGCGAGTAGCTTGGGCACTGTGGATTGTGTTATCCCTTTTCTGGCCCACCCGGTGATTGGGCATTTAGGAATAGCTGTGAGGACACAGTTATGCAGAGTCAGTGATGTTAAGTTGATTCTCAGGGGACAAAACAAATTAAGAGTAAAGAATTATTATCATTAGAGGATTTAGTGGGTGTCCTGTATGTGCAGGCACGATTGTGGATGTAAGTAAAATAAATAGCGTAGCAACATGGGGGAGAATAGGTTCTAGCGTGGTCGGTCCAGGAAGGAACCTACTCTTCCGTGGGGCCGGTGTCTTGGGGTTGACCCCTGCTGGAGTCCTATCGATAGGTTGGCAACGCAAGGTACACCTCACGTTTGACTGTGCTTGGGTCTGTAGTGACTTGGGGAGAGGACCCGTGATCATCCTCAGGTTAAGTGACCACCTTGTAGCCTGACCTAATGTGTTTGTTCTCCTCAAGTCTCAGAGATAGGTTCTCTCGCCCCTTGCCACAGTGGTGCTAGAGAGCGGTGTGACCAGCCAGCACTAGACCCCAAAAATTGACAAGAGGCAGGAGTTCCCTTCAGTCGGAATGTGGTTCAATTCTCTAGCATGAAGATTGTGCATGCACCTGGAAGTAGTTAGGCGAATATGTACTCAGTGGGCAAAGCGGGTGAGGAAGGCATAAAGCAAAAGGGAATGACTAGACCACAAAGAGATAACTGGAAGATGTGTTTTTTTATTCCATCTGAAGGATTGTACAAAACATATATCTCCGACCTGTGCCTGCGGTAGCAAGTTTGGCAAGCTGTTTACAGCAAGGCCGTAACTAGGTTTGAACTGAATCTTGAGGTGAGCGAGACCCTGGTACACACTACGTCCGGCGTGGGCAAGGCATGTAGACCAGCACTCGTAACTTCAGAGAATATTCCATGGCAAGAACTTTGTTCCAACATGTTTGAGAAAAAACAAGTTAACGGCTATGGCGGCGAAATGAACTAGATTGACTTAGATGCTGCTGAAAGTAAACGTACGCTGGTAGAGTGACGAGATAGCGGTATTTACAGCTGCTAAACTTATGCGAACTGCTCGCAAACTACCCGTTTCGAGGGCGTGCATGGAAATATATACTCTAGAGGGGTGACTGGAGTGGGCCGCATGGTGGGAGGAGCATCCCCTGATGTGCGGCCAGTGTGCGCATTTGATGCCTGCCCACCAGGGCAAGGCAAGCAAGGGGGTTGGTCCACCCACTCTAACTGGAGTGCGGCATCGTGTAAAATGCCAGCCTTTCAGGCAGCAAGCCACTTCACTCTGCTGGTAGAATGGGGCGTTACAGAGGCAACATGAGCGACGGCCTTTGGCACTATGATGTACTAGGGGGGAGCACCAGAGGGTAGGCTTGTGAATGTAACAGACAGTGCTCGTGGCGTATCAGGCCCCCCTCCCCTCCCCCCTCAACCGTCAGCCGATGCCACAGGTGCGACCTCTGCACACGTATTTACATTTTGCACCTAGAACATAAATAACTAGCTAAGCTCATGAATCTACTGCACGAGTATATTACCTAACTAAGCTTGGCACTAAGGGGTAATTAATGGGCTCACAACTTCTGTCGGAATTACTTCTGCAAGTGCATAAGACACTTAAAGTTTCTTTGATGCCTTTTTTTTGGTGAAGTCTTTTGTGTTGATTGGTTAAAAGAAATGGTGATTCACCAATAACAATTAGTAGTAAAGGTGGCTCACAGGCCGAAAACACTAGTTGATCATCAGTCTAACCAACCATTTGTTAGGGAAAAATTAAATATAGTTATTAGTCATTATACCTGTAGGCGTATTTGGAGGCTATGATCGCCATGCTGCCTGCCTCTGTGCATCACTAGAACTGTGGTTCATGTCCTTTGGGTTTTAGCGTGAGGTAAACAGAGAGAGATAGTGACATGACTGAAGCAACCCCTTGTTTCGCTACGCTTGGGGAAGAATTTGGCATCTTTTAGGTAGAGATCCTCATTGGAGCAGTTTTACTGTGGTTAAACCCTGCAAGGTAGTTATTCTGAGTTCAGCCTTCATATTGGAGACTGGACCTCCTTGCGAGTGTAACCCGTAAACTTTCTGCCGTAACACCTTAATCCAAAACTACAGTGTCCGCAGCGCATTCTTGGTGAAAAAAAGGGGAACCAGACAAGCACTCAGGCAATAGGAACAAGACATTTCCTACAATAGCGATTCCACTGAAATCTGGACACAACAGTCAAACATGGCACCAGAAAGCCTACATTGGTAACACCCAGACTAATGCAGGGTTCCTGTGACCACCCTGTTATGATTTTGTTGATATTTATCCTTAACGGAGATATGGGGGCATAACAAGTTATTGATAAGAGTTATATAATGAACACTATATAAGAGGTTTATTTAACATTAAGGTTGTACAATATTATTTCAATACAAATATGATTGAAAATTAATGGGGGAGCTATACAAATATACTGAAATATTAAATATTATTTTATAAAGATTTAACCAGCAACGTTCTGAGTAAAGCCTAATTGGAGAGTCCCCACCTTGTTCATGATTACGAAGACAGATTAAGAAAGCGACGGCCGGACACATCCATCTTCAGTGGTCTTCTTGTTCCAATGGCCTGACTACAAAAGACAGCGCCCACGGACTAAACTGCCCTATATTGGCTGCGTTGTCCCCGTTTACTGGCCGGTGAAGGGGGTTTCTGTGGTTTGCGATTTCGTAACTAATTTCAGCAATCACGGCCCATATTCTGGATAAAAAAGTGAAGGTGTGATCAAGCAGGCCGCTCAGCTAAGGGCCTGACCACAACTTGTAACAACCCGCAGCTATCCAACTCGCCACCGTGATTCACCGCCGAGTGTTGGAATTGGAAGACAGTTGAGAGCAACATGGGATCCTAGCACAGGATAGGGATATAGACCTACTCATCCACTTCTGTACAATTGACTGCGATTCATTACTGGACGCAGAGGTTAGGACAGTGAAGTGTATACCCAGTCCTGAACTTCTATTGAAAACTCCATGAGACCACAGACCTTGGGCTGGCTGTGCCCGTAACACCAGCAGTCCCACTAGTTTTTGTCCTCCTTTTGAGGCACTTGGACCCCGCAACCCCTGGAGAGTCCAAGGTCACTAGCGTCCAACCGCTAGTCTGAAAGCACAATATACAAGGTCAGGACAGAATGTTGGAGAGATGTCTGTAATCAATGCCAAAAGGGAATCAGCGTCAAACTTTTAACAACTCTTGCTTTCTATCACATTTTGATTTTCAGTAACATAATCTGACATAGAAGAACCTGCTGTACATTCAGTTTGAATTTTTTAATGAAAGTGTTACGCAAAGTCCACATAACTGAGAGCATATGCTTATTTTAGTTATATCCATACAGTTAGTTGGTAATTCTGGTAACTTAAAATAATGAAATAATTTTTCTGATGGTTTAATAGCAATTTTTGTCAATTTGGTAACTGGCAGTATACTAGAGGAAAACTTGTTAGTGTAAGAAAAATTCTCATCCCTGCCTCTTAACTATTCCGTCTCATTTTACGTAGAATACTTTACAGTAATACCACATTACCAATGATATGTAATTTGATTTTTACAGGTTCGAAGAGCTACGAGAATACAGGGCCAATAATGCACGTACCTGGCTTGAAGTGATGACGCAGGTTTATGCTGATTTTGAAAAATTTAGGGCAAAAATTTTAGTAAGTATGTTTATTCACATATACTTTTTTATTTATACAGTATATACTTTTTTATTTCTTATACAGTAGAATCTTTCTAAAAAGACGTCTCATGGTTTCCAGAAATTAGGTTGTTATGGAATAAAGGTGGCTATAAATATTTTGGCAAATTTTGAACTGATTCTGAGCAGTGGGGATAAACTGCAGGAAACGATCCCTGAGAGGATAAGGTGCAAAAAAAAGGTCATATGAATATATGTCCGGGATTGCACGATTTCTATGCTAGAGATCATTTATTCATTCATCATTCCTGTACAGTACAATGCATTGCACGACATGGTATCCTTAGACCACCATTAGATGAAGTGTTCAAAGTGGCCTCCACAGATACGTGGTGCAGTCGCAACTGCAGCACACATTTAAATGTGCAATTCTGCATCTGAATGGAGTCACAGCCAGCATGAATGTGTTGTTCCAGTGTCTCAACGCCCGGTATGGGCTCCACAAACACATTTTTCAGGTGCCCCCGCAGGTATAATTTTCAAGGGTTGACCGGTATAAATCTCAAGGGTTCAGGTCCAGCGACTGGGCAGGCCATGCAACTGGACCAACTTGTCTGATCCATCAACCGGGGAATACATTGAGATGCCTCCGCACGGGGATTCGAAAGTGGGCTGGAGTACCATTATGTAGCGGCCACATAACCCTTTGTACCACCAAAGGCACCTCTTCCAGCAGGGGTGGCACGGTCACCTGCAGGAAGTGCAGCTATGCCTCATATGTGAGGCGTTGTGGAAGGATGACTAGTCCCACAAGGTGGTCACCAATAATCCCCGTCCACACATTGAGGCTCAACCTGTGCCGATGGTTTGCTGCCACCATATCACGGGGATTCTGTGTAGCCCACAGATGGGTGTTGTGGTTATTAACGATACCTTCCCATCGTAAAGGTGGCCTCATCTGTGAATAGGATGGATGACAGAAATCCCAGCATTGTGATGGCCTGTGCAAAACACCAGTGACAAATCTGTTCCTGCGGAGGAGTCGGTCCACAATAAGCCTTGCACATGTTGCAAGTGATACGAGTAGTAGCAGTTATTGTGGAGAATGTTCCACATGGTCGTCTGGCTTACCCCATGCTGGCAGGTCACCTGCCTGGTGCTGATACCGGGCTCATCTTCCGCAGTGTTGATCACATGTTCCTCAAAGGCCGGTGAATGTACCTGGCGCACCCGCCTTTTAAGTTTACCCATTCCCGTAAAGGAGCCTGTTTCACACAAATAGCGAAACACTGTTGCAAGCATTTTATGGTACGGTTGCTGTCAGCTGGGATACTTTTCACGGTACAGCTGTGCTGCCTCCCACCCATTGCCATTTGTCTGTCCATATGTAAAGACCCTGTCCACATTTCCCGATCGGAATACTGGACCATCATTCCACAGCACTGCACTACACTAAATACGTCTACTCCAGAGTGTGTGTGCAACAGCAGTGATGTGGATGTCTCATGTTACCGATACGTGAGCGCGCCACCATCATGGGGAGCAGTACCGCCCTCCAGTGAGGTGTTCTATTTTTAAACTTCATTTTACCTTTCCAGTAATGCTGTTTCCATTATTTTCTTGAATTTTAATGTTATGATTTTATTCCCGTATGAATCACCATCAATATGCATTTGTATCCTGAAGGAAGCAAATATTTGGTCCCTTACCTGTGGTATCCTATGAGACACATGAAAATAAGTTAAAGGTTGACTTCCTGAACACACAAAAAGGTGGCAACGCTAAAAGCTCGGCCTCTAGTTGCCATTGTGTCAAAAACTCAGTTAGTTTATTTCATATTTAACTTGATCATTACGAATATGTTCACTTGGCGGAAATGAAATAATAACTAGACTCGGGTCTGAACATGCCTTGCATTTTTTAAAAATAGTTTTGCACATGGGAAGGTACGACATAACTTTACAAGTACAAAGTAATTGCAGATAACTTGACTTATTTATGATATAGACTCAAAAAGTGACGCTTCACATGAGCTTGACAAACTGTAATGGAATAACATTTTTTTTTAAATATTTACATGGCTTTATTATTTTCACGAACTTCAGTTAAAATTCGGCCAAGTTTAAGCTAAAACTTCGACCGGAAGTTGTAAATCTCAGATACCCTAACACAAACGCACTGATATACATTTAGGCTACAAGAAACACTTCATAATTGTACTTGATAAAATATTAAACAATTCTGGACATAAGTGTTTATAAATATCACATGACGTTAGTCACAAGTGGCCGAACCTACAGAATTACTTTGGCCTTGTATAATTACACGTAATGAGTACAAATAGAAAATAAGTTAACTATGTATGAAGTTAGCACATCTTACCTGAGACCGCTGTAATTCAAATTCCAACAATTTACGTTATTTAAAATGTGTATTGGTCGAAAATACGCCTAACATATTATATGCTTCAGGTAACTGTCACTTCAGTAACATGTAAAAAACTTTTTGATGTGTAAATATATGTGTATATATTCTGTAGGCGATTCATACAGGAAACTTTGATCACATCTCACATATATTTGCTGCCACGAGAGAAAGAAAAACATGTTGATGGGCCACTACTGTCATGATAAAATAATGAAATATTACTTATTAATGCACCAGAAACAGCAATGCATGAGAGATAGTATAATAATTTGTTTCACTAAGTCACAGTATAAACAAGATTTAAAGGAATAAAATGTGAAACATATATTCTTTGCATAGAACCATGGAGTAACCAACATGGCGTCAGTCATGCACGGAGTCTGCTGGAATCTTGTTCACAACAGGGCAACACGAGCCAGAGCACTGTCTCCTCATTAAAAATTCATTATAGTTGAAACGGTTAAAAGTGCTAAGTAGCAACACCAAATTATTTTAAAAACTGATTATGTTGTTGGAAATGCAATATCGGTAACTTCTGACGGTAATCTTAAATTTGCCGATTTCTTTCGTACGCACTATTTCCAGAAAGTGTTGCCAACGTGAACACGTTTCAATTTTATCACAAGACTTGAAATGAATTAGCTGATAACGTTATGAATTTCCAGTAAAATTCCATTACTGCATTCTGGTGTCATTAAAATTATTTTCAGCCGTAGTCCAATATTTTGCTGTGTTAATTTTTGTTTTGGAAATTAATGCCATATCACAAAATATAAAATAAGCTGGGAATATAGAAAATTACAGTGAAATCCTGTTAAGACATTTGTGAAGGGGCTGAAATAAATAATGCTTATATTGCCTTGCGCAATTATGAAGCTCAGGAAACAATGTTTATGCAACCAGTGCAAAATGGTCCAGTTGCTACCCATCTCTGTTTTTCGTTCATTTTATTTTGCTCTGAGGGCTTCCATATGTATTTCTTTTATTGTCCCCCCTACCTTGAAACCAATAGATACACGAGACTCAATTTCTGTTAACCAAGTTAGTTTCCACTAAATTTTGTATTTAGTTTAGGGACAGTACACAAGAAAGACTACATGCTGTGGATATTCTCTTACATTTTGTTTTACTTTAGATAGATTTTTCAAACGGTTGTTGCAAATAATTTCTGGTATTTGATGCATTATGTAGACCACCTTACCCTATGCTGTGCTAAAAGATTTTTGGGTTTTGTAGTCGAAACTTGTACAGCACAGCAGCTTAACGCAATGCATTTAGATGTTNAACGGTTGTTGCAAATAATTTCTGGTATTTGATGCATTATGTAGACCACCTTACCCTATGCTGTGCTAAAAGATTTGTGGGTTTTGTAGTCGAAACTTGTACAGCACAGCAGCTTAACGCAATGCATTTAGATGTTGTCATGTTTGGCTGGAAGGGTGTTTGCTCTTTCTTTTATTCTCACAACTTGCCTCTGCAACCTTTAATAACTTTATGTAACCAAGTTTAAACTGTTTCAAATGCCGTGAAAAAAAAACTTGAATTTTAAGTGACCTTGAATTCTGGCAAGTGATTTAATTTTTACAAGGTGCCATTTTTTTTTGTGCAGGTAAATGATGAACTGAAACAGACTTTTGAAAACCACCCAACACCACTGCCACCACATGGTGTGAAGGAGATGAAACTTGGATGTGTTTCTGGCTGATTGACTGTAAAAACAGATATTTAATGAAAACATGTTCTGCAAGTTTGAAAATTACAGCAATTGAAGAATCAGTTTTGTCAACTTAGAAATAATTTTTTACGAACTTTGTGCTGCATGATCATGCGAGGGCTCTAATATTTGTGTAAAATTATTGTAAATATGTATACAATCATAAGTATTTTTTAACCTTTTTTTGTAATCAATAAATGTAAAAAAAAAACCATCAAGTTTATTTTGCCCTTAAACTACTTGAGGCTAATTAACTTGGAAAACAACTACTGAAGACCCGCAACACTTTCGTACTTGCCACTGGGGTAAGTTTAGTTCATTCTGTTAATTATTTTAAACAAAAAACAGTACAGGATATTAGGGGCATATATAATTGTACAGTAGAGTATCAATTTTATGAAGTGGCATGGTCCCTGAGAATGGCTTTGTAAAACCTGGAATTGCCCCCCAATACTACTTTATATTTATATATATATATATATATATGGACGTGCGCGCACACACACACACACACACACACAGTGTGTTTTTCAACTGAAATATTTATTTTATTCGATTGGCAGATATTTTCCAGACTAAATGATAACCCCCACAAAGTCAATCCAGCAGCATGCTACATGCTTTCTTATATCTGATAGAAGGTACACACGTGATATAAAATGTATAGTGTTGTCTGTTTACGAACACACACTGCAAGTGCCACAACATGTGTTTGCTTATCAGCAGGCACAAGTGAATATCACTTTAATGTCCTTGGTCTGGGGGAGTGGGGGGGAGGTAATCAAAATGTCATACGTGTTGCCACACACCACCGTCAGGCGACAGCTGAGTATTATACTTGTGTGGCCCTTGTACATGTTACTTACCTTTCCTAGAGATTAAATCTTGGTTTTTCCCCTTACATGTTTACGATTTGTACTTGCACAAATACAGTATAATGTTTGAGTGCAGAAAGTAATTACATATTACAGTACCGTAAATATGGTATGTGGCAATGTTATGCAATCTACATAGTATACCAAACATCTGCAGTTTTCGCACATCCACAGGAGTCCTGAAACCCTGTACCGTGGATAAGGCAGGCAAACTGTATTGCCACAAAGAAATATTAGTAGTGAACTCACTAATTTGGGTTATTACAATAAGTTTGCTAGAGTCATAATTAATGTGTTGTGATTATCCATATTAAATACAACATAGTCATTTAATAAAACAGGTTGTTTTTGTTTCTCACTTGCTATAAGTAAAGAATACTGTGCAATTAAGTTAATTATCATCACCGAGAACTGGCTGTGAATGGCCAAGAGCAGACGATGCTGACTGGCAATGGCATGGCAACACAACACCGCCTATGTGGAACAAAAAAAAGTTTCACTTTATCCCTTTTAATTAGTTTTACTGACAGCTCCCACACCTTGCAGAGTGTGAAGGGGTTA
>NQII01000015.1:108244-181998 GCA_002778355.1 Clitarchus hookeri
AGATGACTTACATCTAGGTTCAATTGTCACAGCTGCATTTACCAACGTTACAGGGTGTTTACAGCACAGGACTGGTTGTAAGTACCCCCCACCTTTGAACATGCATTCTTTCTCGGCCAAGTCACAGGCGGCAGTTCACCAATCACACCTAGAAATCAATTATCAATTTCTAAGACACCATAGACAAGAGGCTGTGTTAACCGACCAATTAGAAAAGAATTTTTAGGCACATGCCTAACAAACCACAATCTGAAACTGGGCTGAGTTTAATTCTTGGTTTAGCTTTTGAATCTTAGCAAAGACATTTACGTGGGCAGGACATGTACATATTTCGAGAACATTAAATATTTTCGCATCACAAAGCATATTGCACAGTGGCAAAGGCTAGAACATTAATTTTCTCTACTCAATAAACACTTAATTGTGGTCTACAGTTATCATTATCCAACCCAAAATAATGGAGCAACTTGCACAGTGGTGAAGTAGATAAGTTGGTAAGACTGCCTATGTAAGTCTGAGCATGTTCAAATTCTGGGCAGAGGTTCAATCCTGACGACAGCCACAAATTTTTTTATAGGTAATGTGTTTAACATCAGAATGCCCTGTTCCTAGTGCTTATTTATTAATTGATTATGAGTACTTTTCCAACATTTCAATTAGTGGATTTATTTTATCTTGTAAGTGATTTGTAGATTTTCCCTCTGCAGATCCCATATGGAGCAGTTCAACTAGCAATCTGTAAATATTTACTGAATCTGATTTAAAGTGATAAATTAATATTGTAAAACTTGCTTACAATAAATCTTCTCTACCTGCATAAAATCAACCTACACAAAAATATTCCCCACATTAAGGATTGTCATCATTGCAGATCATACTAGGTTTCTTGCTTGACCTCTGCAAGTATAGCTCAATCTTCAAAAATAAAATGTATTAAAAACAATTACAGAATTTAATTAACAAAGTTGCAACTACTGTTCCTAAAATTTTAATCTCACACTCTGAAGCCTGAAACAGTGAAAAATTACTTGATTTACAGCCAATTCCAATACAAATGGGTGAGAATGGCTCCAAAAGGAATCTGTGGAAAATAACTCATTTCACAGAAATAATTTTTTTTGCTGATTGAGTAACTATGTTCCACTACTTTACAGCTTGCTGCAGGCAACGCGACCCAAACCCTTGGGTCCCTGCAAACTGCCTGGCATGACATCAGCTGCTCGCGAGCTTTCTTTTATTAGCACTCCAATAATTACATTTCTTTGCCTGGCATACAACTTGGTGTCGCCATCCAACTGTATGTGGTGAATTCAATATTGTTTTTTATTAAATTTAGCCAAATCGTAAAGAGAAATAAACTTACTTACGACACTCAATGTGCAATTTAACGTAATTAAAAAAATAATTTTTTCCCCTTCAGGATTTCAAACTGCGGTATTCTCCTGTCATCTTACCAACTGAGCAATTCAACTGATGTTCACATAAACTGGAAAATATATGCATTTTACCAAAAATATGTAACTTTCAATTTTATACAATTTATTTTAGTTTTTAGTACAACTGATAACATTAATTATAACTGTTTAAGTGAAATATTTGGAACATACTACGTTGCTACACTATGTCGTCACAGTAAACCAACTGGCGACATAAAGTAGCAATGGAGTACAGTAGAGCACCCCTCAACCGGAATCGTCGGGGAAGGGCTATTCCGGTCAAGGGAAATGAGGGTGGGATGGTGTGAAAAATAACACATTTTTATTCTGAACTCGTGTATATGTGGCACATCATTTTAACTTAAGAAATCTGTGAGTGTAAATTATTAGTTTTATCCTTAAGTTACAAAACCATTAAAAAAAACAGTACGTTCTGTTTATGAAATGTGAGTCATAAAACTCCCGGCGCAATGTTAATGACCTTCATTCTCAACCTTCATGNAACAGTACGTTCTGTTTATGAAATGTGAGTCATAAAACTCCCGGCGCAATGTTAATGACCTTCATTCTCAACCTTCTAGGGGGGATTCTTATCTCTTCCCGGGGCGCGTGTCTGCCTGAGTAAGCGAGATCTGGACATCATGTTACTGTTTGTGTTGACGGGGTGCGGGTTATTTACGAGATATTGTCATAAAAAAATGTTCCCCCCCTAACCATGTTCAGAATTTTGTCAACGAACAATACGTTCTAATGTTTTAGCTTAGTTTCTAAGGAAGTCAAAAAAATAATAAATGAATAGCTCATCACGTGTTTTAAACGTGTATGGGTCGCAGCATACTTCAGCCTGCCTGTCTTCGACTGTTCTGTTTTGTATCACCTCTAGCCGCCTTTCGGCTTGCGCACTTCTTTTCTCTTTTTTCTTTCACCCTCTCGCTGGGCGTGCTTCCTTTCAACCACCACCACCCCTCCCCCGTGAACCCGAAACAACAGCCATCCAGCACCAAGCAAGCTTGCTCGGTCCCTTTCTTTTCTTTCTCCCTCCTCCGACCTCTTTTTTGTTTGTCTCTCTCTCTCTGGTTGAATGAGTCAGCCAGCAGTAGCTGTGTGTGTGTGTGTGTGTGATGCCGCACGCACACGTGCACCATACCATTGCCTGCTCGGCAACAGCCGGCCGAGCTGNAAGCAAGCTTGCTCGGTCCCTTTCTTTTCTTTCTCCCTCCTCCGACCTCTTTTTTGTTTGTCTCGCTCTCTCTCTGGTTGAATGAGTCAGCCAGCAGTAGCTGTGTGTGTGTGACGCCGCACGCTCACGTGCACCATACCATTGCCTGCTCGGCAACAGCCGGCCGAGCTGGCAGGCTACGCACGGCGTATATGTTCCGCAANTCGCGTGCACCATACCATTGCCTGCTCGGCAACAGCCGGCCGAGCTGGCAGGCTACGCACGGCGTATATGTTCCGCAATTTAAACGCAATGTTGAGGCATTTTGACATAAATACAAACGTTTTATTTACGCGGAATGCTGCGCTGTTGCTACATTTTAGCAGGCGGCGTGGCAACGATAACATTCAATGGCAAATTAATTAGTTTGACGTTGGCATAGTTTGCTATTGCCGCACTAGCATGATGAGGCCCGGCAAAATTTACGAGAATACAAAAATTCAGTGCGGCCTATACTTGAAATATTAATTACCCTAATTTTTCATCAAAAACTTCTGGCGCGGTCTATACACGCCAAAATACGGCGCCTGTACACTAACACGTTAGAACACTAAATTCTGAAAGTCGCACCGCTAAAACCAACGGCATGTGTCGCACATTGCCATTAGTCACTGTCACTTGTATCATTATGCAGCTTGTTTACCACCTAACGTGCATGTACAGTCTGGTGTGAGCAACGAAAGACCTCTTGCGAGCGCGGGAAAGTTATGGCACAACTTTGCGACGTTTGAATTTTTTTTTTTTGGAAAATTAGTTCCGGATAAGGGGAGTTCCGTTCGAGGGAATTCCGGTTAAGGGGTGCTCTACTGTAGCGTTAAAAATAAACACTGATATGTACATGCATGTACAGTTATTAAAAATTGTGGAGTTATATTATTTAATTTCTTTTTATAAATGACAATTAAAAAGCTAATTATAAAAAGAATACAGTTAATAGCCAATATGTTTATTTTAAACTTGACAAGAGAATAGATATTATAGGAAATGTATAGAATGTTTTTATTGAGCAAACCAAATCAGTTTGATTCTGTGTTAAAGTATAAATTAATAATCAACAAGTAGATGATTGAAAAATCAAGAATTGAATCATGGAATTGTAAAAGTACTTAAAAGTCCATTAACCCTTATTCTAAGAAAACTAAAAAAAAACTGTTAACCTCCTGGTTAATTGGTGAAAGATCAAACATAACTGTTGTTACTACATCAACTGTTGATTTTTGTAATTTATAATATAAAATATTTATTTTGAGGAGCATTACATAAGTATATATTTTAAGATGGTTAAAGTCCATGGACTTGAGAACTTTTTACCAATTCATTAAATTACTGTTATGAATATTATAATAATTGTTAATTTTACAAAAAATATTTTATTAAACAATAATATTTTCCCAGAACTCAACAGTGACATTATTGTTTTTGATTATTGTAACACTTGAGTCAAGTAAAAAGTCATACCTGTCAAGAAATTCTTAATACATAGTAATATTCCCTCAAAATTTAACAGTGACATTAGTAGTTTGTATTACTGTAACATATCATAAAATACTAAATACCTTCAATAACACTGCTTTGCAATCATATGGCACATCATTACAGTAGTTTATTTATTTATTTATTTTCACTCCGTTGAGCCTGCTTTGTAGCCAAGGTACAGGGCTATGGAACAAGTCAAGATATGTATAATGATACATGTTTACAATAAACAAATACATAAAATAAAGATCACACAAAAAATAAACAAAAATAATTATTACAATAATTTCAAAAACATAGATAATAAGCTCCACACAACACAATATGTAAAATCACCTATCTGGAATGTTTTCAAATGAGTCCATGGTATATGTAAGTTATTTATTGCCCTCGTGTTGCAATTATGAATATTGAAATTAAAAGTGAAGGATAATGGGTTATCACATATANTAAACAAAAATTATTATTACAATAATTTCAAAAACATAGATAATAAGCTCCACACAACACAATATGTAAAATCACCTATCTGGAATGTTTTCAAATGAGTCCATGGTATACGTAAGTTATTTATTGCCCTCGTGTTGCAATTATGAATATTGAAATTAAAAGTGAAGGATAATGGGTTATCACATATATAGCATAATATAGAGAATACATGTACTGACAATATGTTAAAATTTTATGTTTAGAAAACAATTTCCTACAAGATTCGTGTACACCTATTCCTGCTATTATTCTCAAAGTCATTTTTTGTATTTTAAACACGGTAATATCATCTGTAGAATTTCCCCAAAAGTTTATGCCATATGACAGGATGGAATGAAAATATGCATAATAAACTGATTTTAATTATGTATAATTTAATAAATAGACAACCCTTCTTAAAGTAAAACATGCTACACTAAGTTTTTGTAACATCTACACCACATGGTGTTTGTAATTTAACGAGACATCAAGAGATATTCCTAAAAATTTAATTACTAATACTTCTTGAATTCCAGTATCTCTAAATAACATATTCTGCATGTTGGAGCACTTGTTCTTCCATGCAAATTGAGGAATATGTAACCACATCTGTTGAATGTCAGCCAATTTGTTGAAGTTGATGAGAACACTACCTTGTAGATACACTAAGGTGTGTGGAAGAGCTATATTCGTAACACCTGACTGTAAAAGCTTGAAAGTATGACACACACGTCTGCCAATGTAAGCAGAAGCAACTATACAACCTTTCATGTCTACAGAGTATGTAAACTTCATGTATTCTGTAGGTTTGAAGCTGACCTTTTCAGAGTGTGGCACGGAATGATTAATGGTTTTCATTCACAGTGTTGTTCTCTTATAATATGCTGGCCACCAGCTAATGAAATCTTGTATGTCACTCAAGTTGACCATTTTTACTTTGGTGATACATTTTTCAAAGCTGTATAAAATCAGCAATGTTTATTGCGTTGTAGTGTATACTCTATCCATTTTTTAAATCTTCCTTTTCACTGTTCCGAATACCCTATCACATGGTATAAAATAATGTCCCAGAATAGGAAATCTGTGCATGATTGCATTAAAACGACCCGTGTCAGTGAGTGATAAATATGAGCATATGACAGAGTGGTTCTTGTTCTGACCTACACATCCATCAGCGTATATAAGAGCAGTTTTTTCACATCAGAAGGAATGTTTTCTTTAATGTACTTCAATATGAAGTGACAAACTTCATTCACTCCTTTCCTAGCGATAACTTCATGGTACACACAAAAAGTGGGGCTTTATTCATCTTCATGTCATATATGCAAAACACATTGACCGAGAGTTGGCATAAGTAAAACATTGATTGCAGAGGAAGATTCTGCATAAAGTCCACTGCTATAGCATGTATGTGCTACTTTCCTGGCACTTCTTCTGAGAGTCTTTTAGATGGTGTAGAACTTACTTGCATGCCTCTTATGTACCAAGAGTTCAGCAGTAACCCTCTTAGCAACATCATTAAGATCTGGGCTGTTAAGCTTAAGCTTCAGTTCCTCGCAGGTTATGCAGGTTTTGACTCGAGGATAACCAATTGTAAGTTCAAAGTGTTTATTGAAATATTGCCTGTTGTAATGATAGTGTACATTGCTATCAGGGTATTTTTGTTTGAACATAACATGTATAGAGTTTATTGTTAGTTAAGCATCAAGGTACTGGTACAATTTTCCTGAATAGTGACTATTGTTTACTGGATACAACGAAATATGGTCATGTAGGCTATTTATTTCTGTCTGCTACTGACACTGCTTTTGGGTTAGGATGCTTACCATGCCAGTTTGTTGGAGCTGTACCTTCATTAGAAG
Organism: Clitarchus hookeri; assembly: GCA_002778355.1. Lineage (NCBI taxonomy): Eukaryota > Metazoa > Arthropoda > Insecta > Phasmatodea > Phasmatidae > Clitarchus > Clitarchus hookeri. Next base: position 114,706 of record NQII01000015.1, read on the forward strand.
CCTCCTCAAATGCACAACGAGCTCCTCTGATATATCATGCAAACTAATTAAGGCCTTTTGACACACCATTACTCTTTCCCCATAGCACAACATATGGGAGGTAAAACTAGCACTTCTCTATATTGGATTCCGTCTTCGTTTTTCTTCTACGAGCAACAGTTGTCATTTCTATTAAGCACTGGAGATACAGATATTGGGTGTCCTTGCTTGCAAAGTCATCATTGAAATGTGTTAGGACATCTAACAGCTTGTTTTCGTTACTCACACAAAACATTGCTGTCTGCAGCTGAAACAAACATAATACTCTGGTATTAATATTGAAACAGCATTGTTTCTGTTCTTTATTAGATCTTTCAAATGTAAACACAGTTTCCTGATATAACCACATTTTTACACTTACTATACTGGTTTCAAGTTTTACTTGCAGGAACTTCTTTGTTTCTATGGTTATGTATAGTTTTCCTGGTAAATGAGTTTTTTTATTACATTCCTTGGATATACACTTTTATTCCTTACACCTTTTGTTTTTTTCACTCTTCGACATTTTCGTTCTCTTGAACTTGAGTCCTATTGACACTACATGACAAACGTACAGCTTCATTATATGGTCAAGGATGTGCGGGACTTACGTCCTGTTCATCTCATGCATCTACCATCAAAGAATTCCTCTATATACAGTAGAACTGCGTTATAATGATAGTTGACAATGGCAAAATAAATTATCGCTATAGCGAGTTATCGTTACAACAATATTTAGAGTGACCCATAATTTGTTTAATTGTATTTGCCCTTGTAGATCCTGTGTTTAAAGAATGCCGTAAACTACGTGTATGCAATGACAAGTTAGTACAAAACAATCTACGTCTGACAGTGGCATTATGTAATGACCAGCAGACATGACGTTGTTTCCTCCTCCATTCTTCTTCCCCTCCAACAAATATGAGGGGAGGCGGGAGGAAGTTAGTTGCCTACCAATCAGCGTGCTACTTCACTCATTGTCTCTCTCTCTCACACACACAAAGCCTGGAGATCACTGAAAACTTCCCTCCCTACTTCCCTCTGCTGCCCACAAACCATGACATGTGTCTCACCCTTCTGCTCTACTCTCTTTCTCTTCCCGTCCATCCCCTCATTTCCTCTTCTTCTCCTGTCTCGCCCCCTCCACCCTCCTCTTTTAGCAACCTGTTTCTCGCCCCTCTATCTGCTTCCATTCTTCTCCTGTACCTCGTCACTCCTAGCTTGCAGTGTTTCACTTTTTGTCCTTAAAAAAGTTAATAATCAGTAATGTAACCGAACTGCGCGCAGAAACTACATGACTGTTCAGTCCTCACGTCAAGGTTAAGTGTAGGTCGCAGCACCATTCCACCATCCACGGCAGTCACGTGCATCCTCAAAGCTTGCATCCTGTATCGCCGCAAAGCAGAGCTTCCACATGTGTACGTTTCCCCTCCACTCCCTTTCCTATTCATGTTACCGTTCAATAAATTCCTCCAAGCCTTCTTTGTGTCTGCTTATGGCAGAGGATAGCCAACTTCTCAGGTAGTGGAGAAGGGAAGAGGCGAGACATTTTTTTTTTTAGGGTTGACATTCCAGAACGGCAAAAAAAAAAAAAAAGGAAGCTGGTGGCCCACTCTTTTAACTACTAGCTCTACTCCCATTCATACCTCTCCCCTCATCTATCATACCCTTTTCCTTATCCCTCACAACACCCTTCTCAAGCCACTGATGCGAGTGTTGCCATGCGACACAGACTAACAAAGGCTGGCTCGGGCATGGCAAATGGGTGAATGTCACTTGCGATATGATGTGTTAAAACATTTTAAAAATACAAGTTTACAAATGTTCCTATTGCTATTGCGAAAGGCTTCATTAACAGATTTTCGTTATAAACAAAATTAAGTACCTTTCAAATGATAGGGCAAATGACGGTGCATTTAAAAACTATCGCAATAGCAGACGTGATACTATAGGCCATATTCGCAATAACGTGGTTCCACTGTATACAGTAATACCCCGACTTACGCTTCCCCGTTTTACGCGAATTCTGAGATACACAGTTTTTCTTTTTGAGTGCGGCATGCCTCGGCTCTCCTACCCCGCCCAGTCAGTGTTTGGTTTACAACAGGTTCAAACGTGTTTTGCGTGGAATTGTTTTACGTACGCAGTGCGTTTTATTGTTAACTCTAATTATTTCATCCAAAAGAACAAAAAATGAGTCTTTCGAATCAAACAAGAAAAGAAAATCACTATCATTGGAGTGTAAACTGAATATTATCAAAGACTTCGAAGCAAAAATTAAAATTTGTGAATTGGCAAAGAAATTTTACTTACCGGAATCAACAGTCCGAACGATTACAAAAGGTAAAGAAAAAGTTGTGGAAGCTGTGAAAAATTCTCAATCTTTGAATTCAAGCATCATTCGTAAACGTCATTGTATTATCGCTCAGATGGAAACATTGTTAAAATTATGGTGTGATAATCAAGTACGAGTGAAAAATTGTCCTGTTGATCAAAACACAGTGTGCTCTCAAGCTAAGCAGATTTTTGAGAGACTAAGAAAAGAAGCTTGGGAGGCGACCAAAGATGAAATGTTTAAAGCTAGTAACGGCTGGTTCTGCCGATTCAAAAGTCGTTGTAATTGGCATAGCATCGCAGAGAGTGGAGAGGCAGCAAGCGCTGATAAAGAAGCTGCATCTTTCTATCCAGAAAAACTCAAGACAATCATAGGAGAAGGTGGCTACGCTAGCCAAACCATATTCAACATAGACAAAACCGGTCTTTTTTGGAAGAAAATGCCTAAAAGAACTTTTATCGTCCGTGAAAAGAAAACCTTTCCAGGTTTTAAAGCTGCCAAAGATCGATTGACAGTAATGGTTGGTGCGAATGCAGCTCCACTAACATTTAACAAACCTCTCTTAGTTTATCACTCAGAAAATCCAAGAGCCTTAAAAAATAAATCTAAAGCTTGTTTGCCCATCATTTGGAAGTCTAATGCGAAAGCTTGGGTGACAGGTTCTCTTTTTGAAGACTGGTTTGGCCATCANTGGAAGTCTAATGCGAAAGCTTGGGTGACAGGTTCTCTTTTTGAAGACTGGTTTGGCCATCATTTTATTCCCGAAGTCAAACGTTATTGCCAATTAAAAGAAATCCCATTTAAAGTGATGCTAATAATTGACAATGCACCAGGTCACCCTCCTGCTACTCTAATTAATTTCGACCCACGGGTGAAAGTTGTATTTTTGCCACCAAACACCACCAGCTTGCTTCAACCGATGGACCAGGGAGTCATTAAAACATTTAAAGCTTACTACACAAGACGATCGTTTGCGCATCTACATGAAGCTATGCGACAAGACAACGAGCTTTCTGTCAAAGACTTTTGGAAGCAATTCAATGTTTTAGATGCTGTTAGAATTGTTGGACAATCTTGGAATGAGATTTCACAAAAAACTGTGTCCATTCTTTTTCACCACCGAAACCCAAGGAGAATCAGTGCCAGATCTTGAACAAATCGATAGTGTAATTAAAGAAGTGGTCGATATTGCCAAACAATTAAATTTAGAGGTGGATGGTGCTGACGTTCAAGAATTGCTGGATTCACACAATCAAGAGCTGACAATTGACGAGCTTATAGAAATGCGTGAGCATGAGCAAGACATTGAACAAACTGATTCGTTAGACCAAGTTGAATCAGAAAATCAAATGACAATTGCAAACTTAACAGAAGGCCTCAGTTCAATTGAAAAGGGGTTACAAATTTTAGAAAAAAATAGACTCCAACAAAGAGCTCATTTCTACTACAAAACGGGGAATAAAAGAGTTATTGGAGTGCTACGAGGAAATTTTGCGTGAAAAGAAGAAAAATTTAACTCGTCAGGCGACAATGTTAGAATTCATTGAAGCCTTCTACATCAAAATAACTTTGGTTTACATTTTTTTATTCATAACAATGTAAATTGTTTTATTATCTAACATTTTATTAAACATTTTTGTTCTAAATTATTGTTTTCTTTAGACACTGGTCCCAATTAAACGTAATTTATATGTATTTATATTTAAATTGAACCCCGACTTAAGCAAATTCAACATACATGGTTATTGCTCGGTCCCACCTATCGCGTAAGTCCGGGGTATTACTGTGTGTGTGTGTGTGTGTGCGCACGCGCTCGCGTGATGATTCAATTGTTAAGTTTTATTTTGGTGAAACACGTTTATAGTGGAGCATTGACTGAAAATTATAATGATTTGGAACTAAAAATTTTTAATCCTTGGTTTGGGCAAGTTTTTGGTGCAACCAGCCATTTGTAGTTGTCATTTGAGCTTTTTATGAGTAAAGGCTGAGAGTGTACTGCAGATAGTTTTACTGTCAGCTCAGACCCTGAAATTATTATTTCATTTTAAGATGTGTGATGCCATAATATTTTTACTTTATAATAATTTTAAAATTTGTGCTGGTTTATAAATTGCATATATATATATATATATATATATATATCATAATGAAGGTTTGTGTACATTTGTGTGTTACTGGGATGGTCATGTAAATTGGATTTTTAATGTTTTGCCTCTTTTATTAACAGTTGGGGAACATCAGTTGACGAAACACAAAGTTGCAGTCAAGATTCTAAACAGACAGAAAATTAAAAGCTTGGATGTTGTTGGAAAAATTAGAAGAGAAATTCAGAATCTAAAGCTTTTTCGTCACCCTCACATCATAAAATTGTAAGTGATTTTACTTAAGAATAATTCTGTATTATGTGTAATTTGTTGGTTTTATTTTGAGTCAAGAAATTGGAGGTGTTATTTATACCATTATTGTGATAGATTTAAGTTAATTTGGTGTGTAAACTGAGCTTTTTTGTAGATCAGTTTGGGATAAAAACAAGTGTAGATACACTCATTGCCATAGAAATTTGTGTATCCTGTGAAATTGTAATAATCATTTGGAAATATTGAAAGTTGATAAAAAGTCACATTAATGATATGCAAATTATTCAAGCTTTGTGCAGTGGAGCATGCACATATACCATATGCACATATATAGTTTTACCGCCTGCCGAGCAGGCGCACAGATACAACACAAGAGGGAAACTGTTGTGGTGGTCCCAAATTACCTCACACAGGTCAGGTGTTACATGGATCAAAGTTTCGGCAACCAAGCTTGGAAAAATGTTCAAACACAGAAGGCCAAGCAGCCTCCTCAAGGCCCCTTCATTATGCAAAACACTGATAGTAAAAAAAATTAAGAGTTTAATTTAATGCCTACAAATTTACCTGAAATGTGCTGGAAAAATAAATTACACAAATAAGATTACTTCTATGCCCTTGTTTATTTCATTGTTTACCTTCAAACTTGCTATATTTTCTTTTCAGTATTTGAGAAAAACAATAACTCTACACATATTTATACATTATGATTTTGACAAAGAATGAATACTGCAGGCAAAAAAATTTAACATTACATGGTATTAAGTAAAGCAACCAAAATTGTAAATAGCTTTAGTTAACAAACTAGGGTGCACCCAAGATGAAAACAACTGAAAGTTAAACGGAAAACATGATAAAGATTACATTTTGAAACTCTTACGTGTACTATACGTAATTTGGTTTTTTTTTCAACAAGTGGTTTTTTGTCATGTTTCTATAAATTTCAATGTTGAAAAATATATTTCTCACAAAGTTGAAATGGATTTAAATCAAAGTGGTATTGTGGAAGATGCAAAATGCTGTAAGAATGTTTTCCCATAAGCTCAATACTTATACTTTATTTTTTTAATTTTAATTAAATTATAAGGGTGAGGTTTTAACATGTCAGGGTGGAAAGCAATACCTTTGTCGCATAGCCATGACATCATGCTCTCCTTCATGGTGTTAGAGTTATGACATTTTTCTCAAAATTTATGATATGGAGTGTTATCAATGAAAGTATAAGTTTTTCTGGAATGTAAGGTATGACATTGTCTAGATTTCTCGTAATAATCAGCATTCATTCTTTTTCTTTGATAATCGCTAGTTGCTTGCTTGGAACACCAAATTAGTAACGTGTCCTAAACAAAATCTGTTTCACTACCTGCATGTGTATGATATCACTCGCTTGCACTTAGGTACTGGTTTCATTAAACTTTCATAATTTTTGTCAATGTACGCTTTCTATGTACAGTACAAACTCAATATATATGTCTTGTCCATGTATACCATATGTCTGCCTTGCTGCCTAGCTTTATTTATTGCATTTAAATAAGCAATATGTTTGTATCTAACTTCTTGCTTTACCGTAAGCAGAAAACAGTTCATTCTTGTTTTATTACACTTAAAACCCAACTCCTTAAACAATTTTTCGTAAACTTGTTGCTTCTTAAAATTTAATAGATGGTCGTAATTTGCTGCATGTAAAAATTGTGGAGAGTCCAGTACACAACACACTTATCAAAGTTGCCCACTCCCATCACTTGTTATGTGCAAGTCCTGTGTTTGTTTGGTGTGTTGAATCTTGTACCTTTGCCATCTGCAATATGCTGCATTTCTTTGGTAATCTTGGTAACTGTATTTTTAGAAACACCTGTAGTGGCAGCAACACATCTTCGTATTTTGGTATTAAGAATTGGTAATCCCTGAGTTTGTTTGTCTTTGTTCATAAACTCAATCACGTTTTCAATAACTTTGCAGGTTTAGCTGTTCAGAACTTTGCATTTTAGCATTGAATGTGTCAGCAGCATTGTTACAGTGCAGACAGAAACTATATCAATTTACACAGCACTATGTAAACATATTTTATAATATTTTAATAGTAATTTCGATATTTGATTGTGTCATGAATTATGTGTATGGCTTGATAGTTATGTGTGTAATTGAACTTCATTCAAATAAAAAATACAAACTCAAATTTGTATTTTTATGTGTAGCAGAATAGTGCATTCTGTTAGTCACTCTCAAAGTCTAGGAGTTAACTTGGCTACTGTTAATACCTGTAACTGTGCTGCACTTTCGATTGTCATTTTCTTTAGTCGCCGACCCGCGGATTCATTTGCACTATCTCCACCACATGTCGTATGATGCATTCTATCATGAAATAATGATTTGACTCCCAACTACGCTTGACAATGACCCGAAAGCTACTAACACCTTCCCAAACCACCACAGCATGCATTAACCAAACTTGCCTAAAAGCGCCTGTGAGACAATGCAAAACCACTGTACTCCTCTTTCAAGCACCATTTATTTGTTCTTTTTAATATTCATTCAGTGTTACATTTCTATCAGAGTATGCTGGCTTGCCAAACAATTTAGAAGTAAGACTTATAATAAGAAAGATTATATGTAATCAAACAGCAGTGGGGTTGCCCCATCCTCGTATTCCTCGACCTGGTTCTAGCTCTCTTTCCTTTTGCAGCCAAGGCCAGTGAACGACCCTTCATGACATGGCCCCCTCTGGCAAGAAGGGTAAATCAAGCTTTTAACTATTTATTTCTCCTCCTTGCCTGAACTATCCTAAATGCCAATATGAAAATACCAAATTAAAACATACAGAGGTAATAAAATTTGTATGCACTTATTTATATTCTACAGATTATTCTGATAACATAGAAATTTGTACAAAGATTCTGTGATAATTTTAACACTACTTGCTCTGTATCATATAGGCCTACTGTTAGGCTACCAAAATTTAAATGCGGCATTACTGACAAAAATGCTAGTCACGTATTTTGAGAAAACCTGAACTGTGAACACCACCACAGTCATGAGAATAGACAGGTCAATTTATATATAGGACTGAAGCAGGGTGGCACTGGTCTTTGCTGCACTTTGTAATCCCTTCCTAGGCTGCTACACTTATACTTACAGTGGAGAACAAAGCAAGTCAACTCATGATTGCAACCTGTTTATCAACAAACATGTATTCTGCATCATGCCATGATGAAGGTTGAAGAAGGAGAAGGAAGTGGGGGCATTGTAAATTAGCATGATGGAACAGTCACTGTAGGTTGTCATATCAATTTGTCAACCAGTATTCATCACATACATATTTAGACACATTCATAAACAAATTAATGATCACAAGGACATTAAACACCTATAAAACAAAATTGATAGATGAACCATATCATCTTGTCCAAAATCATTATGTGAATTAAACATAATTTGAAGTTTATATAACATTACATGCCAATTACACTGTCAAAACAACAAAAACTTTATATAAATTATTTTGGCAAAAATATTTACTTTACAGATATAGTATTCAAACAAATTAATCAACTAAAAAGTTGGGGAAAAGCGAGATGTCACAGAATGTTCCAGTGGACACACAAAGGAGAAAAGAGAAAGGGTGACATATAAAAAAGGCACATTATATATCATATTTATGTGAAGGAAAAAATTTCTAAATGGAATTAAATGATTCAGCAATCTGTGGTATACAAGAGTGCGATATTTGTTTAGAAGAGTTGATATCTGATGTATGACACAACTTTATTGAATGGAGAAGCAGATGCTTCTAATTGTTTCTTACACACACTCTAAGATAATATAAATTACATTAATATTCACAACATTTTTACTTGTGTAACTTATTGTGCAATAATTTACTACCAGAGTAACGATGCACATATTCTTTAATAGACCATAACTATACTACTTTTGTTCAGTTGGTTTACACCCTGGCCTCCCACTGGGGAGGTTGCAATTTGGTAACACCCTACTGATGCACACTGGTATTCAAAAGTTAAGGACAAAATTGCAAAATTAACATAACAGTAGAACAAACAGGCAAAACTGACAGAAAGACCTATTTGGAGAGTGTCTAAGGTCCAGTACAGTAAAGCAAGTGCATATATGCAGCATGATGTACTGTGGGCGTGTGCGAAGAGTGGAAAGCAAGAATGTGGCATTTGCTCAGCATTGCAGGAGAAGCTATTTCATAATGCACATCATGTTGAATGATGCCATTTTCCATCTGGTGTTGATATGGCTAAAAGACAGTTCTATATACAACATATGGATGACTTTACTGAGGTAGAATCATTGGGCAATTGGAAGAATGTTGAAGTGTGGCTAGCGTGGCTTGGATTACACACAGCATTGTGTCATGATCTTGAATGACATTTCAAATAACAGGAACAAGTAAATGAAGGTTTCATGTTTACAGGCAACCACTGTGATGGAGGACACGTATATTGTCCTACAGGCGAGGAGAGATTGACAGCAGATGGCAGGTGAAATCGCAAGACACATACAAAACCCTACTGAATGCCCTATATCTCTTTTTGCTGTGACCAGGATATTGCACACATGTGATTTGTTCGCTTGGTGACCAGCATGATGTGTGCCATTGATGTCTACCCATCGGAGACAGCATTTGCTGTGGTGCTAGTAACACAAGGACTGAAGAATTCAACAATGGTGTAACATTTCAGTTAAATCAGATGGTCAAAATTTACATCTCCAATTTTTTTAAATTTCATTGTTTGTTGTTTCAAACAAATTAACAAAGAACTACCTCTTCTTCTCAAACACAATAAATCAATCCTTATTAGTCTTCCATTTTTAAGTTTTCCCCTTTAAAACATCTAGCAGTAACTATTTCATTAATATTAAAATATATATTATTAAATTCTTATTACATTAAACCCAACATGCTCATTCTTGGCAGTGGTTGTATAATTTCTGTTAAAGAAAATTACGTTTGATTTTATGTGAGCCTTACTTCAGGTGTTACCTGCTCTCTGATTGGCTGTCGTCTGATCATGCCACATCTCTCCTCCAACCAGCAATGGCGATACAATAGCCAACCTGGATAATTTTCTTTCGTTTATGTGTTTTATAACATTCAATGCTTACTACTCCCTAGGGAATAAATGAACAATAACAATAAAAATTGGAATACTGAATATCCTCTAAAAACAAATTTAATCTAACTTACACATTATCTCTTAGTCAATAAACTTGTGAAATAACCAAAGATTATACTGCACTTCATTTAAATCGTATAATAAAGCATAATTTGAAAATTATATTAAATGAATTGTCACCCGAAGCAAATACTCTGTAATCATAGACTATTATAATATCTAGAACCATAGTTAAATATAACGCTTAAAAACCGCATTATTACCATGGGGTCGAGTTATCTTTTATATATGACCTGATATAGTCTCACTAGTGATTCCAAATATCTATACATCTAGAGAGAGTGAAAAACATGCAGTCACCCCTCCAACATTGTCAAAATGCACCAGTTTGCAGGTGGCAGAGTCCTTGTATGGGGATGCATAATACTTGGTACCCATACAGAGCTCTGCATCTTTCAAAGAAGTTTAGGCACTGGTAAAAGTTATTCTACCCAGGTTTTCCTTCCTCATGTACATCTTTTCTTGGGTGTTGTGGGCTCTGAGTTCCTTTTCATGGGTGACAACACTAGCCCTCATCATTCAGCAACTGTAGCCGAGCTTTTGGAGTGTGAAGATATATGTGTGGGATGTCGTTGGGAGACACCTGGCAGCACATCACCAGCTGCTAACAACTGCTCTGCAGTGCCACTAGAGTTATGATATAAGTATGTCCTCTTTCATGCAAAGTGTTTGGTTAATATTTATGTATGACTATGGGAGCGTTTATTGTGTTGTCTTATTAGGTTGGTAATATAACAGTGAATTACAACAGGCTTCATATAATGGTAGAGAGCATGTTGAGATTATAGTTGTAGTGGTGATCAGAGTGGTTAAGCAAGAAAATGTGCAATGCAGAAATTTTTGATCATATGTTTTGTAGTTAGTGATGAAAAGGGAGATATATTGTTGGTAGTATCTTCGATGTGTGTACAATTGCTGGGAATGGTGTTTTCTGATATATCTCGGTTCTTTGAGCAAGGTGATTTCTTATTGATGGTTTAATTTGGTGAGAGGAGTATACTGGCAACCACTGTCCTCCTCAGTTGTGATGTTGACAATGTTGGACATGACTGAGATACTTTTTTTTGTATTGGAGGAGTAGCAACATCATTGGGCTTGTTGGTAATAAAATGGTACAGGAAAATGAGCAATCACTGCTGATAAGGTGAAAATAAATGATTTTGAGTGTGCTGATTGTAATCTGAGCATAATTACTGTGTTCAGGTTTGATCTTTGTTGGACAGTATGTTGGGCTGGAAGTGGAGAGTATGATGTGTTTGTCAAGAATTCTGGGCATGATTAAGGGGTGATGAAGATTGTGTTCAGATCTTGAGATTCATGGGCCGAAAACTTCTGAATTATCAGCTAGTATCATACAATGATGCCTCATTTCTTTGATCTTAAAGTGTATTTTGTACAATGGTATATCTCGTTGGTAAACTTAGAAAAACATGATAGTTTTGTACGAACAATTCTGAAAAGAATGTGAAAATTACAGTGGCAAATGTGCAGCTGCAATAAATCTATGTAAATAATTATTTATGCTACATGTAAGTTGATAGATTTGGTAGGTCTAATGCCAGGGTTTAGGATCTGGTTTTGCGGCTTTGGCCACCTCTTGGATTACGTCACCATCCTGTATTATGTCATCGCTGCCATCTTGGATCACATCATCGCCGCCATCTTGGATTACATCACCATCTTGGATAACATCATCACCACCATCTTGTTTCCTGATTACTCACGTTCGCTCGACTGCCATATTGTTTCCTGATTGCTCACCTTAGTCACCTTTATTTCATGCTCTATCATTCCACCTTGATGTCTACCATATTTTATTTCATTTTCTCATGCTCTGCCATTCCATTCCTACTTTCTCATGCTCTGCCATTCCATTCCTACTTTCTCATGCTCTGCCTTTCCATTCCCGCCATCTTGTATTTAATTTTCTCCCGCTCTGTCATTCCATGCCCATCATTTTAACATCATGCTCTGTCATTCCATTCTTACTCTCTCATGCTCTGCCATTCCATTCCCACCATTTTGTATTTCATTTTATTCCTCCCTGTCATTCCATCCGTGCCATTTCCTCACGCTGTCATACCATTCCTAATTTATCATGCGTCGTCATTTCTTTCCACCTTAGTCACCTTTGCTCAACCCTGCCATCTTCGCATCATACTCTGTCATTCCACATTTATTTAGTAACCTGTGCATTACCCTCAAACTACCATATTGGATTATATCACTTCTGTTCCACTCATCAAACAAACAATCACATAACTTATGTAGGACTTAACCACTCGTGTAGAACTTATATTTTTCACCACTTTTGTTTCATCTCATCTAGGAACTCATTCATTGTGTTTTGTGTGTTAGTGTATATCTCGTTATGGACTGTTGCATCTGATGCCATTTAAGAAAAACTTTATGATAGGTTTTAAAAAAAATTAAAGAGAAAACGTGTTTTGTTTAAAAAAATATTTATGCACAAACATGTACAAGAATGTGAGTTTTCAATCTTAGTTGGTTCTTATACATAGTTCACCAACTTACTCTCGCAACATTCTTATTTCGTCCAGGACAAGGGAAATGTCGAGGGACCACACCCAGCGCAATGTGCTACTGGATGCAAGTGTCTCCTTCCTGAATGCGCGGACCTCATCCATAATGTTTTGGACAGTCAGCCCCTCATTGCCATCTAGCACCTCTAATGGAACAGGCGAAGGCCCCAAGTCTATCGTATATTCACTCCAAGGTATCGGGCTGAGACCAAGAGGTGACAAAGGATCCTTCAAGCGGTGATGTTACAAGTCTGGTATCTTCCATTGTCATTGGCGGCAGCCCATCAGCCATGCTCATCAGCGCATCATTGTTCTTGGTTGTAGCAGGCTCTTTCTTCGGGTAGCAGGATAGCATAGTTCTCCTCACCAATGATTAGGTCATACAACTCATTAATTGCTTCCACGCTGAGCAAGCCATGTCCCCACTCGTCCGACATCTCAAGTGAACTGATGTTAATCACAGAGGTGTGGCCGTATTTGTGTTTCCCTGCGAAACTGTCAAAGGCCAAATATGTAACTAATTTATCAGCATTGCCCTCTCCATTTTATCCAGGCTTGGGACCGGCAATAGTACAAAAGTACGGAGACCATACTAATGCAATGCAGGCAGGGTTAGAACTCAGAAACAAACATCTCAATTTATAAACAATGACGCTGAAAAATTTGTGAGATCACCGCTGAAACAAACAAACCATTTTAAATACAACAATGCCGAAAAAAATCTTGTGACGAACACAGCAAAATAAATATGTAAGAGAGATTTAAGTAATAATCAGTAACATTAAATTAAAAAATATGTATCCAAAGGGGATTTCTAAGAGCCCTACATCAGAAGAGAAAATGTACACAAATATCATAAAATTCCATATGTAGAAAATGGATAATGCAAAAAGTAAGTGCTGTGTCTCCACTAGAGTACTAAAGAGTTAGCCAAAAAAATATATTTTGAACAAAAATACATGTGGTTACAACACAGTGCAAATGTTAATTGCTACTGAGTGTAGCCATACTGCAGGATACTAATATCATAATCCGTTATTTTACGCTTATCATTCTGCCATGTTAAACCCAATTTGTTGCTGGTTTATGTATATACAGTGAAATCCCGATATTTCGCATCCCGATTATTCGTATATCCCGCTAATTCGTGCAAATTTGCCGGACTCTTGAGAAAATCCCTTTAATTCGTAAAAAAAAAAACAATGCATTCTGGTCCCCTCGATAATACGTATTTATTTTGGTGCTTGAGCTCAATTAAAACGTCTTATAATTCTTATTTCCAACTTTAAAATCTTGTTAACTCGTAATGTTTTTAACCTTAGACTGTACACCAGCTCTAGATTTATGCAATTCGGGCAGGGTAAAAAAGACCGGAAGAGTACTGAGGGATGTAGGAGGGTTTGAAGGGCAGGTAATGACGCCGAGTAGGCTATGAGGCGATGTGTCTGTGATTCCCAGAACTAAGAGGTGCCTCACTGTCCGGTCTACAGTTATGAGAGGGTAGGAAGGAGCAGAGCGAGTGAAAAGTTAGTCAGTTCAATCTTAGCCATGCCTCCGAAAAGAGCTAATAAGTGTCTTTCCATTAGAGAAAAAAAGAAATCAATTAATGCCGTGGCCGGTGGTGATAAACAAATTGACGTGTCCAAACGTTATAACGTTCCTCCTTCCACAATAACATCAATTCTGAAAAACAAGGACAAAATCGCCTCCCAGACATCGGACAGCAAAGTAAAGCGCTTTAAGACTGGTGAGTATCCACAACTCGAAGAGAATTTAAAAAAGTGGTTTGCACAAGCACAGAATTCGAATGTACCAGTTGGAGGAAACATTTTAAGATAAAAAGCAAAAGTTTTCGCAGAAAAAATGGGAATTAAAGACTTTCGTGCGAGTTATGGTTGGTTTGATAGGTTTAAAAAAAGGCTCAGCATATAATTTAAGAAACTTCGTTTTAGTGAGGAAAGTGCAAGTGTATCGGCTGACGTTTGTTCTGAGTGGAAAGATGAATTGGGAGAAATAATTGATTGTTATGAGCCCAACAACATTTTTAATGCCGATGAGACGGGGTTATTTTATAAGTGTCTCCCCGACCGATTAATATGTTTTAAGGAAGAAAAGTGTCATGGCGGAAAAAATAGTGAAGAACGTGTAACCATATTGTTTGCCGCCAACATGGATGGATCTGAGAATTTAAGACCGCTCATGATATGCAAATCAGCCAAACCAAGATGTTTTAAAAACATAACAACTTTTCCGATGACCTATAGTGCAAACAAAAAAGCGTGGATGACTGACGAATTATTCAAGGAATGGATACGATCAGTGAATGCTGATATGGAGAAAAGGCAGCAAAAAATTCTACTTTTCATGNAAAGTGTCATGGCGGAAAAAATAGTAAAGAACGTGTAACCATATTGTTTGCCGCCAACATGGATGGATCTGAGAATTTAAGACCGCTCATGATATGCAAATCAGCCAAACCAAGATGTTTTAAAAACATAACAACTTTTCCGATGACCTATAGTGCAAACAAAAAAGCGTGGATGACTGGCGAATTATTCAAGGAATGGATACGATCAGTGAATGCTGACATGGAGAAAAGGCAGCAAAAAANCTTTTCATGGATAATTGTACGGCCCACAACAATACCCCACCGCTCAGTCATGTTAATGTTGTGTTTTTGCCTGCCAACACTACTTCTAAGCTGCAGCCTCTAGACCAGGGCATAATTAAAACGTTCAAAACCTTTTACTGCAAGGAAGTAGTGATGCAACTCCTTGACAGCATCGAGGATGGGAAGAATTATAAAATCACCTTATTTTCAACCATGAACATTGCTCACAAGTCGTGGCAAAGTGTTAGCGAAAGCACAATAAAAAACTTTTTTTGTGCTTGTGGATTCACGAAGGTGGATCTTTCATCAGCAGTTACTGAACAAGACTTAGAATGCCCTGTGAATTGGAATTGTCTTCCTCAAAATGAAGAAAATTCCATAACGTTTCAAGATTTCGTTCATTTTGACGATGGCCTAGCGGTAGCGGGGATTCTAACTGATGACGAAATTTTGGCTCCATCTCAGGACATTGATGGTGAAGGTGATGGCGAAGATGATGTGTCAANGGGGATTCTAACTGATGACAAAATTTTGGCTCCATCTCAGGACATTGATGGTGAAGGTGATGGCGAAGATGATGTGTCAAACAATACATCAACAAAGTGCGCCATTTCTTAGCGAAATCAGACGTTGGCGATGAAATATTTTCTGCTTTGAACGTGCTTGACAAAGCCATTGACAATACTCGTCTGCAAGGCTTGCACAAAAAAAATTACAGGTTTTTTTTTAAGTAAATTTTTAATGTGTTTTTATTGATGTAATTATTGTTTTATATATATACATATGTATACATAATATGTCGCCATGCGTTTATCATTACATATTAATGCAAATTTGCATAAATCTCGTTATTATGTATTTTTTCTTTTTTTGCTCCCGATTATTGGTAATCCCATTAATTTGAATATCTCGATAATTCATATTGAACATTAAGTCCCTTGACAATACGAATTATCGGGATTCTACTGTACCTCGTGGTGATGAGACCTGATGTGTTTTATTTGTACCAGCATTATCGTTTGCTTTAGTAATACTCTTTTGTAGTCCTCAAATGTTCTTTATTGATTGAGGACTTCTGAATACCTTTTGCTCTCTTGACATCTATCCATTGCATCTTTTTGAATACATTTTTGCTCTCAGCCATACAAATGCTTTCATTTCTTCTCCACCACACGTGTCCTTAAATTTACCCACCAGGTAGGCACTTGTGTCAAACTCCATCATGAATTCTGGGTCTGAGGTCAAGTCTTGAGGGCAAAGTGGGTCAGTAATACTCGAAGATAGCACAAAGCTGCAATGGCCAAGATGATTCACCCAGAGAGTCAATCCCTCCAGACAACACCATGTAACGACTGCCGAGANATCTATCCATTGCATCTTTTTGAATACATTTTTGCTCTCAGCCATACAAATGCTTTCATTTCTTCTCCACCACACTTGTCCTTAAATTTACCCACCAGGTAGGCACTTGTGTCAAACTCCATCATGAATTCTGGGTCTGAGGTCAAGTCTTGAGGGCAAAGTGGGTCAGTAATACTCGAAGACAGTANGAATTCTGGGTCTGAGGTCAAGTCTTGAGGGCAAAGTGGGTCAGTAATACTCGAAGATAGCACAAAGCTGCAATGGCCAAGATGATTCACCCAGAGAGTCAATCCCTCCAGACAACACCATGTAACGACTGCCGAGATGACTCTCCCAGAGAGTCATCCTTGCTGACTCCACAATATCACGATTTCCAAGATGACTCCCACAGTTAGTCATCCCTCCAGATAGCACAATGTTGTCTCTTCTGATGATTCAGGCCTCAGACCAGTTGTGACATGTAACTGCCACTGTATAACATTTCACCAAGTACTCATATTTTTACTACTTTAAACTGCCAATTCAAAATTATTTTCAGTTACTTTTATATAACATTTTCTCATTTGCCTGTATATATTTTTTTCTCGATTTGCTAATATATGTTTTATTTGTATAACAATAACGCAGGACACCATCCTGCCTTCCAGACCGTTTGCCACGCCGCGTGTCCATCGCATCAACCGGTACCAGTGTGTCCTCAGTGCACAGTGCAGTGTCGTGCTCAGTGTAGTGCGAGAGTGGGAGAGTGCAGAGTAGTGCTCTCTCTCTCTCTCTCCCATGGACTCAGCACAAATTAATTATAGGGCAATTTAAGATCAAATCATTAAAAGCAAAAGAAAGACACACCAGGCATGTGGATGCTTTTCAGTACTTTATTTATGTTTTTTCGGAAATTCACGATTTTTTTTTTTTACTTTCGTGGTTTCATTCTCATTTCATGCCATCTACATTTAAATTGTGTTTGTTCATGGGCAATGTAATATTATGTATTTATTTATTCAGGTTTTATGCAAGCGTTCATGTCCATTTATTTGTGCAACAGAAAGTAGTGCAGGGCGAGCCGCATGCAGCCATAGTCCACACCTCGTGAGCTTGCTAGAGTCAGTCGCCATAGAGTGTTTCAAGGGTTTGGCACATGCCGCTTCATGCTTCGGGTGCTTTCATATTTTCGTGCCAATCATCTTTAGCTGCAATAGTCTGATGTAACTTACTGGAACCTGTTCTTTTCTGTACCTGGAGATGCCACTCCTTCTTCCTCGGGAATAGCATCGCCCGGGGAAGCTTAACACACCAGTAATTCATTGTTGTGCACACCTGTGCAGTTTTGCCTATCTGGCAGGCTGCAGGCCAGAACCCATGTTAAGTTTTCACCTAGAGTGATGTAAGGTTCTGTGCAAGAATAAATACACGCAAGTTTTCAGATGTGTTTTTCATTTCAAGCACTGCCTTCGGGCGTTTGGGGGTTTGGGTTCCCTGCAGCCCACTTTCACCTTAATTTCTCATAATTTACCTTAATAACCAGCATGCTCAACACTGAACTTTTATCAGTAAAGGCATGTGAGTCAGCCTGAATAGGCCCACTTCATTCTGATGTAAGTATCAGGCGTAGGGAACGCCTGGTTTTCCTGTCCAGAGGGGCTCATCCAACAATTTCACCGCAGGACTGCGCTCGTCCGGGCGAACGGCCCGCCCTACCCTGAGATTATCAACATCAGCAGCAGCAATCGACTCCGCCTGCCATTGGTGTCTGGTGCCTAGTCGGGTATCCAACTCAAAACCCACCTAACAATGCTTTTCACCGCCCTTCAAAACTTCCATTAATCCAACATCACCCTACCAACAGGTGTTAACCACTTTTTTTATTTGGATTCCATTTTTCATTTAGATGATACATTTATGGTTTGTTTTGCTAGTGAATACTTTTTGCATGACACTCGTATACATGCCAGATTAAAATATTCTTTGATTGTTAGTTTAAATATATATGTCACAGTGGGGGTATTTTTAGAAAAACAATTTCGTTTACACAAAAAAAAATTATTTGTATTATTACGTAACATACATTAGTACATCATTTAATATTTTTCTCAGTTCATTCTTTATGCTTTCTTCAAGTATCTCAAAGTCTATTACAGCTCCTTTGCTGTTTGCTGTTTGCTGTTATAACATTGCTGCAGTCTTAATTGAGGTCAGACATGGAAGGCCCACAGGCTTGAACTGTCGCAGTCTCCATCGTAGGCTGAGAGACGACGATGTTGCAGTCTGGTGAATGCAGGGACAACTTGTCATGAAGTATTGCAAATGTCTCGACTTCCTTGAGCAAACAAGGCAGCTTTGTATCTTCTTTTATGTAGTACATGCAGCAGCATATAAAGACCTTTCTGCAGTTTGCTGGTATGGCTTGTATGAAACAGGATTACTAGCATCTCGTCAATGCAGATTACAGTCACGGAATTCTTCATAGGTCTTAAACACACCTCCGGATCATTAAAGCGTACTCGACACTTCATAGGCAGTGTTTCACGTGCACATAATGATTCGCTGGGTGGAAGCTCTCCATCTTGATGTGATGACGGTCAACAGCAAACAGGCCTCTGACAGCTTCGACTGTTGTATTTATACTCTATCAACTTTTTATCAGTGACAGGATCAGGCCGATGAAGTTGGAACATGCTAACATGCATTTGCTCTAGCAAATAATTTCAACTTCCACACTGACATCACTACTGCTGGTGGATTCTGATGTACTGATGGAGTCCATCATACTGCTGGTAGATTCTGATGCGTTGCTGGAGTCTACGGTACTGCTGGTAGATTCTGGTTTTCTGCTGGAGTCCATCATACTGCTGGTAGATTCTGATGCGTTGCTGGAGTCTACGGTACTACTGGTAGATTCTGGTGTTCTGCTAGAGTCCATCATACTGCTGGTAGATTCCAGCGAATTCTCCTATTCAGCCATACTGTTGCTATATTCTGATGTACTCAGTTGTTCCCAAAGTTCCACTCTTTTATTTATAAAGCCCACAAACTATAAGCGAACACTGTAAAGTACAAACACTTCTACCTTTATGTATAATTGTTGTATATTCAATTCCAGTACACTGTTCTGCTCAGTGAACAATTGTGTTGCTATTTATACATTCCATTTCACATTGAGTCACTTTGCCACTATGTGTCTTGTTTACAAATTCTTCTTCAGCACGTATGACAAGGTTGTCTCCACTTGTAGGTAGCTGAATGTTCGGTCTGAAATAAAAAACTGCACATCTATCGTAATCGTAGCAAGGAACAGTTTCTGCGTGGAATACAGATGTCCTGCCTTTATTCAAAAGCATGGTGTGAAATTCACCATCACAGTGCCTAGACCACCAAATAAACATGAAGGCTCCATTACTAAAGTTGGTGTTCATGTCCAAGTAAGGATACAATTCTGAGTTGAGGAATACTTTGACGTTCTTAATTTTTATATGGTGGAACTTTCAACGGTCAGCTTTGATTGCATTCAGCTTGCCGGTTTGAAATGCTATTATAATTTACCAAGGCTTCTTTGCAGCAAAAGTAGACTTAACATTCCAATTCACATTTTGGGTCCACGGTAGGCTCTGGTATGTTTCCAGGTTCTTTGAGTGACATGCTACATCGACATTTCTGCCTTTCTCGACAAATTTAAGTAATATTATACGTTTGGATGTATTTACTTTCACGTGTGGCAGTAACCACTAGATTGTCTGTATTGACAATGTTACTGCCTCTGGATTTTCAGCAGTATTCAGAATCGCGTTCATTTGCATGTCAGTCAACACAATGACCAAATCTTGTTTCGAATTAATTATGATGTGCTTGTAGTCTTCTGCATATCCCAACAGCATTGATAATGGGACACATATTTCATATCTTCCACCTGTATATACCGGTAGCTTGTAATCATCTTCGATACTCCATCTGGCCATTTTTACTACTAATGGCTCTCTCCATGTTCAGTATTTCGGGATCCATTCTTGCAGACTTTGTAGCCGCATATTTTCAGGTAGTCAATGTTAGCACGTTTTGACAGCTCACGACGTACTGACTGCCGGTTTGGTGATGAGCTGTGCTTTATAAGTTTTCACTCTAAAATTCAAACCCATCTCTCTTCAAGTGTAAGCGCAGTGTTATTTCCTCACCTCTGAAGTTAATCAGATACCCGTCTTGGTCGACTACGCGAACTACGATTTCCTTGATACTTTTTGCTAGCACAGGAGTATAAATAAGGGATTTCGGTATTTCCACTACCTTGAACCTAGGAGGAACCCAGGAGGGACTACTACATTAACTCATGTAATGGATTGCTAGGCCTACCATTGATAAATGAGCCACTGACCAAATTACAGTCTACTCTTATAACATTCACCAGCATTATATTTACTGGCAGTGTGGATTCATGTAGTTTACCACTCTCATATATCTTGTGTTCGAAACCCAGCATGGTTGCTACGGTATCGTGTTTGGTAAATTAATACTGTGGCTATACATCATTTCGCGTTTCAAAGTATTTGGGTTCCCTTGCACTAAAAATATTACATCTGGTCCCAATACTTGCTTGGTATATGTTGAAATATCTTTGATCTCGTATGAACCTATAGGCACAGATACTTCTTCGAGACTATCATTATTGATTTAGCAAAATTTACAGTTGGAATCATCTATGTTCAGCACTGAGAAATACATNTACCCGTCTTGGTCGACTACGCGAACTACGATTTCCTTGATACTTTTTGCTAGCACAGGAGTATAAATAAGGGATTTCGGTATTTCCACTACCTTGAACCTAGGAGGAACCCAGGAGGGACTACTACATTAACTCATGTAATGGATTGCTAGGCCTACCATTGATAAATGAGCCACTGACCAAATTACAGTCTACTCTTATAACATTCACCAGCATTATATTTACTGGCAGTGTGGATTCATGTAGTTTACCACTCTCATATATCTTGTGTTCGAAACCCAGCATGGTTGCTACGGTATCGTGTTTGGTAAATTAATACTGTGGCTATACATCATTTCGCGTTTCAAAGTATTTGGGTTCCCTTGCACTAAAAATATTACATCTGGTCCCAATACTTGCTTGGTATATGTTGAAATATCTTTGATCTCGTATGAACCTATAGGCACAGATACTTCTTTGAGACTATCATTATTGATTTAGCAAAATTTACAGTTGGAATCATCTATGTTCAGCACTGAGAAATACGTTTGAAAATCAATTAGGACAATGCTCTATAGCCCATCTAGCTCTAGAGGTGGGAAATGTATTGCTGGAAGTTCCGAGTTTTTGCCCGTAAGGATCAAAGTTATAGACGTGGCTGTTGCTACTACTTTGCAAGAAAGCGCAGACACAAGTGACCACAGTTCCAAATGTTTGGCAACTGATCAGTGTTGTAATTGTACACTAGTTTTACACCCTTAATTTATTTATGTACTTCCAATGGTGGTTGCAAATTACCCAAACTGTCATACTCAGATTTATTTCCAACTTTCTTGTAGGCTACCCAGTGTGTTCCATGCCCTCGACTATTGTCTAAATTTTTAATTGCTGATTCATTAGTTTTGGGTTTGTGAGGCAAAGCATCTCACATATATGCTCCTCAGAAATACAGAATCTGCAGTTTGCATGCATACTTTCCTAAATCAATGTTTGTAAGTGGTCGATTAGGTAATGACTTTATGATTTCTTCCTTTTGTTTCTTTTTTTCCTTCTCCTTTGTCCTCCACCTACTACATGTGGTTTTAAGTATAGACCTTTTCCATTTTTTGAACCACTGGCAACTGCTTCCAACATTTGGTTGTGACGAATAGTTTTTCCAGCTGTTTTCTTTGGTTTTTGGCATTGTTCACTGCCCTGGCAATACTGCTTGATCCGTCAATCAGGCCACCAAGAGCTCCGAGTGCCGGCAGGATTAAAGGCAGGAAACCGCCAACCTTCCTTGGAAGTTTTTCTCAGAGTCTTCCTTTTGCTTGTAGATTTGCTGCACTTTGTTATTTTCTTCTGTGCCATTCACATGGTGGTTGGAGATGATTTGCTGCACTTTATTCTTTTGCTCTATGTCATTCGCAAGCCCATACCCCTCTTAACTTTGGGTTTCATAATCTTGGCTACACCCCTAGCAGCCAGTTGTTCGCTAAACTTGGTCTGGGGTGATTTCACAATTTTCTTTGCCTTGTCAACTAGAACTTGTCAGCAGTGTGTCTGTCTTCCAATTTATTACGACTGGCATAGGCTATGTCATGCTTCTTGTAAGCCTCATCCAAATCATTAATTCCATGGTCGCTGCTGGCCAATCGTTTATTTAGCTTGGTTCCTGGGCCACAGTAATTGTAGCCTGGTATATGAAGTTTAAATGTTAAAAATTTGTTTATAAGCGTATTCACGAGTTCACACCCGATTTTACCTCTACGAGGCATAACAAAATACTGAACCAAAATTTATAGTAGCATGCTCATATATACCTAGTCTCGCACCAACTGTGAAAGAGTAAACATCTCCTGTGACAAGGCCCACTACATAACATATAAAGCTGATTCACAGCACCCGTATCACCTCTTTTTCTGGGCAACAACATGACACCAGGGGTTCGCGAAAAAATTGTTATAACTATATCCTATATGAATCATTGATTGGTTGTAATTCCATTCCCCCGAATGGACAGTTGTTTTCTGACTTGCATAGTTTATGTACAATAAAATAAATCATGTAAGCATATGGTTTGTGACGTGCATAGTTTACGCACAATGATACGGAACAAAAACTATTTTTATTCTTACTACAATCAAACAGAAATCAATGAAACTTGTTTTTCTGGCGTGCATACCTAGTTCACGTACAATCAAAAGGACATCGGTTGTACTATAAATACCGGTATGGAGTGAGAGAACAACTGTGAAATGGGAACACTCATTCGCACACAGCACACTTCATAAGTGTTTGAAATGTCGACCATCCTGTATCAGACATGACTCTGCTCTCCTTCTCACATTCGCGGTTGCTCAGCGAACCTCAGAACAGCTGAGAGATCCACATACTGCTCTGATTCTGTCTTTCATGTCTTCCCTCATTGTAGGATGCATGCCATAGATGACGATTTTTACTCTTTTCCACAAAAAGATGTAATTTGGGGACAGATCTGGAGAACGTGGTGGCCAAGCTAAATGACCCATTTGTCCAATCCACCGTCTGGGGAACATGTCAGCAACTAGCTGAGCTCTTGCATGAAAAGTGAGCAGGAGAGCTATCCTTTTGAAGCCACAGTGTTAATCTCAGAGCTAGAGGGACATCTTTGATCAGCTGATACGAAATATTCTCTGGGAAGTCTGCGTATGCTGCACCATTCAATTGCCCTTCACAAAAATGTGGTCCTATGACACAATGTCCGAGAAGGCCACACCAAGTATTAAGGCTCCACACATGCTGGTTATCCACTTGACAGAGCCAATGTGGGTTGACTGCAGACCAGTAATGGGCATTATATATGTTGTCACCATTACTCTTGAATGTGGCCTCATCAGGCCACAAAATGCTACGATGGAAAGCACGGTCCTCGCTCAGGTATTAGTTGCAGAAATCAATGCGCCTAGGAAAGTCATTATTCCCAAGTCCTTTGTGCAGCTGTACATGGTACGGTTGTAAATGTCTATCAGCAAGGATTCTCCGCACTGTACTTTGAGACAATCCTGTGTTGCGGGCATACCTTGTATAGAATCATTTGTATTAACTACCATGACAGCAAGTGCATCAACAGCCTTCTCGTCTCTCACAGGTCGTCTGATGCGACGACGTTTGTTTCATGTCGGTTACACTAGCCTGGTTGCGTGCATGCGACATGCAAGATGCTGGAAGACATTGTACGAGTGATGGATGCGTTGTGGGTATTTCTCTGTGTACAAACGGGCAGCAGCTCAGCAGTTCCGACGACATTCCCCTAGTATCATCAGTATGTCAAATGCTTCTTCGTTTCTAAATGGCATTCTATTCAGAAAGCAACACCACAGACAGACAATTTCTGACATTGAAACAACACACACGATTAATGGCACAACTAATAATAATTGGATAAACTTAACTGTTATTATTATACTGTTTCTGAACAAACGCTGTGAATAAGGCAGCACTAAGTAGCAAGCAGATAAGCTATCTACCACTCACAGGAACTGGAGGTTTTGCATGCACCTTAACTGACAATCGAATGTTCGTTCATTCATCAGACAGTCATTCATTTTACATTGCATGAAAGACAGAATCAGAGCAGCATGTGGATCTCTCATCAGTGCTGAGGTCCGCCGAGCATCTGCGAATGTAAATTGGAGAGCAGAGCCGTATCTGATACAGGATGGTTGGCATTTCAAACACTTATGAAGAGTGCTGTGTGCGAATGAGTGTTCCCAGTCTCAGTTCACGGTAGTTCTCTCCCACCATACCGGTATTTACAGTACCCCCAACGCCCTTTAGACTGTACGTAGACTAGGTATGCATGCCAGAAAAGTAATATGTTTCGTTGATTTTCTTTTGATTGTAGTAAGTAAACCACGTTTGCGATCAATTTTCATTTTGCGTAAACTATGCACGTCACAAACCATATGCTTGGATGATTAAATTTATTGTACTTAAACTATACATGACGGAAAAAAAGTGTCTTTGTAAATGTTCTTTCATTTTAGACTATCTATCCAACGATACCTTATACGACCCACATTTTCATTTGTAATTTCAAAGCTCACCCCCATACCCCTACCTCTGGTATGTTTGGGGGAATGGGATTACTACCAATCAATGCTTCATATAGGGTATAGTTATCACACTTTTTTTTTTTTCCGCAAACTTCCATTGTTTTGTTTCCAAGAAAAGGGGTGATATGGGTGCTGTGAATCATCCTGTATAAGCATACGCTTATACACATTTTCAGTCAGTCGCTTACAGACTGTGAAAGTGTGAACATCTTCTGTGATAGAATGTCTGTTAACTCGAATGAGGCATCGATGCTACAGTGCCGCTTCTGTGGCAAAGTGTTTACAGCTTTAAGGCGCCCGTCTACCTAATGAGTGAATGGCGTTACAGTGTGTTTGAAATACACGTTTTTCACAGAAACTGCTGCACGTGTTCGCAATTTGTTTTCGTAAGAAAAGAAATCACGTTTCAGTCTATGCCTGCAAACCATTTTCAAGGCACCCCGCACCAAGGAAACAATATTTTGAAGGTCTTAGAAATCGCTAAAAAAGGCACTTTCAAGCTGTTGTATCTTAAAATGTACTTGGAAAAGTGGCGTGAAACTTGCATAGGGGACTGCGTTGAAGTTTTGTACAGCTTTTGCACAAGTAAAATGATAGGGTCACCACAATAAATTTCGAGAGAAACGCGTATTTCTGCAGCATGTTTTTACTTGCTCTGTGTCCATCAGGTGGCGCTCTCTTGGGCCATTGCCAGCCCCAGGCTGAGTACGAGATTGGGGGAGAAAGGGACCAGCTCTGGCACGCTAAGCAGCCCCTCCCTCTCGCCACACAGGATGTGCAAAAACGCATGCGAGTTGAGTCAACACCCTGGCTGTTAGTTGAGCCGCGTGAAGTATATTGAGCCGTGTCAAGGAGCCAAGGAATTCTTTCTGCTACGTAAAAAATTGTTAGTTGTTTCTTTTGAGTAATTATATTGCAGCACTGGAAGAATGAAAGGTGTTGACGATACGAGAAGACGAGGGAAGAAAACCACGCTAAGGTTGCACCCAAATCGTAGGAAATGAAAGTGGAATAAAGGAAGAGTTAAATATTTTGACAGTACCAGGTAGGTGTTATTCGTGTATAAAAGTATTCTGAGAGTGCTGTTTATACATGTGTATTTTCATATCAAGTTACTGTAACTTG
Source organism: Clitarchus hookeri (assembly GCA_002778355.1). Taxonomy (NCBI): domain Eukaryota; kingdom Metazoa; phylum Arthropoda; class Insecta; order Phasmatodea; family Phasmatidae; genus Clitarchus; species Clitarchus hookeri. Next base: position 141,018 of record NQII01000015.1, read on the forward strand.
ACACGAAAATAAAACAGCATGTTAAACTTCTAATGAACTCCTATTTCTGATTTTTTATAAAATGAGTTCAACGTGATACACTGTTTTCATAAAATACTGTACGTATGGGGATCAAAGTATTATACAGAGACCACCACATTTGTTGAAAAATCATCATATATTCCAGCGGCAGCAGAACAACAAATATGACGTCAATTGAATGTAAACCTCTACCGTGATAAAGGCAAAATTGTAGAAATTAAAATTTAACAAATAAAATATTATATGTATTAGTGTCTTTTTATTTGCGAGTTTGACAAAATTACTTTTCTTTTCACTTACACAACATGATTAACAAACCTTTGACGAAAGGAAACTCGGCTTCTTAGTGCTAAAGACGTTTCTTTGACTAAGTATTTATTTTTAATGCACCAAGTAAATTTCTGGTATAAAATAAACATTTGTGTAGATTTTGATTGATATTATTTGATTTTTGAGTCAGTATTTTAGAAGCTTTGTACTCTGATAATTTCTAAGAACCCAAAATAATCTTAAACCGATTTGCATATTTTGCCATCATTTTCATACTAAATCTTGCGTGTTGACTATGGGGGTCACATGTTGAAGTGATAAAATGTGTAACTTATGAATCTAATATGAGTGTGTCGCATTGATGCTATATGACGAGCACATTTGTAACAGACAAATTTTGTTATTACCTTTGAATCCACAATATGTGTATGTCAGTTGTCGGATCCGCAATGCGTGTATGTCTGTTGTTTTCGCGCCAAATCACAATATAATAATAAATTTTGCAACTTAATATAGCGCAAAAATATAATTTAACTAAGTGGCAAGAACTTTTATTGCTGTATATTCCACAGGTTCTAACATACAAATGCTTTTTTTTTTTCCCTTTCCTAGATACAATTTAAATGTTAACTAATTAATATCAACATTTTTTAAAACTATTTTAACTGAAAATTTTTTATATTTTGCAGAACACGTCTGTTAAGTAAAGAAGAATTGAACAAAATTGCAAACAATGGATGTGCCAAAACAACTGATTTGGGACCCTCCGTGACCGGTACTGACTATCCGCTATGTCGTGACACACGTGATGACTGTTATGTGAATACAAATGAAAGGTAAGTCAGAAATAAGAGTTTTCCTTAGAATAACGAAGTAACAAGATATGTAGAATATAAGTGTATTGTGAGTGGTTGTAAAATTAGCAAAGAGTGGTGGTACATCTTTTTTTTATTAGAAGGGAAAGGGGATGCATTACTGTGAACCTCCTTTGCAGCATATTAAATACACCCAGAATATGCTAACATGAGAAAGTAAATTAATGTTGCAGTCATGTATGTGTCACATGTGTTGTCTATGCAATGAACTCGCGGTTGTAGTCGAACTTACCTTGTAAGCGATACGTCAAAATTAATTCAGCACTTCTGACTATTTTATTGCATGACGTCACCTCCTTGCTTACAAAAACAAATACTTAGTACAGTTAACCATAAAATTGGCAGACATATCAATGTGTTGCACGAGTTTGATTACGGACATAGTAATTCTAAGATGATGCCTAGACGTCAGTGTGTAGAAGTTGCGTCCGAGAAATTTGTGTGTTATTCAAATAGGAGGGGCACATTAACTTCCATCTTGCTTTTAAGAGTTTCATACTAAGGCTATCGTGTTCCCTTCTCATAAATCTAGAGGGCATAGCGAAATGGAATGGATGATGATGGTGATGTTTAAGGCAATAAGATATATTAAGTCAACATAAAAGCCCTCATATAGTCTCTCATGTATTGAGTCAGGAAATTATATATATATATATATATATATATATACATACATATATACACATATACACATATACACATAAAAATTAAAACACAAATCTAAAATAATTTAGCTTACATAGTCGCAGGGCTACTACTGCGATTCTCTAGCGAGGAATTGGACTCGTGAATTTATTCTAACAATAACCTCAGCTCATTTTTTAAGGAAAAATTTTAATTTTCGTATTGTTATTTTGATTTTGAAAAACTCCAAAAACACACAAATATCCTATGAGAGTTTTTAGCCCTATTTTTAAACGGAACTTCGTTTTATTGATTTGGAGTGACAGGTACGGGGCTAACAATTTCTGGGCCCCACCCTAGGTGTACATCACTGCCATTCTTATGATTGCTGAAAGCCCGGGTGTTGTGGGGATCACACCAGTCCATTTTACCAAGGGAAATTAGTTAGATTCCCGGCAGGGTCACCTCGGATTTTCATAAATGGGAAACGTGGTGGTCGCTGCGAGGTTTCTCGGGGTAATCTTATTCCTCCCACCACAGCATTCCATCGTTGCTCCATTTCCATCTCATGTCACCCCGTCGATGCTTTGATTATTTATGGGTTTGACCTCGCAGGTCTGCATAATATTTCTCCCCCGTGTTTTATATAAGTAGAAGGAAAAGGACAGTTTGGTGGCAAGATATGGCTCCGTTCGCAGTAAGTGGCGCCGGACTAATGACCTCAGCTGTGACTTTGCCTACTGAACTATACGTTATATTTTTCTGTTAATTCAAAACAAATATAATATTAAAATTATATTATTGATTAAATACATTGATTATCGCCGTAGCATAAAGAAAGTTTTGTTGGCTTACAAGAATTTGGAAATTCGATTTTACTGAACATTAAAATAAATATTTGGTTAAATCATGCTATTTTAAAGTTTTTAATATCAATATTGATTTATGAATGTTAAAATCTCAGTTAGTAAATTTGTACCTCACTATGTGTAACATTTAGATACTCAGCTGAATAAAATAAGCATTTCTGAAATTTGATGAAATATACAGATTATAAATTTTACATAAACTACACCTATAAAAAGAAGTATGGCAACCATGACTCCAGCGTTCTCTAGTGGGTAACATCATAAACAAACATGACCACAATGATGTCACTAAAGGTCCCATGGTGAGGTCATTGACCTGGTGCAACCTTCTATGATCAACGCCACATCCTGAACCCGAACTATCATTTTCCAACTTCTTACATCCTCACTGTCAATCAGTGGCCTCTTCAACTCTGAACATATTTCCCTTATAGACATTAAACTTCATGAATCATTCTTGAACTGCCGTAAACATTTTTTTCGTTTTGTAGTTATGCCTGATATTATGTTGAAATATACTCCAAATAAATTAACTTTACACTTCTTTGTAATGCCCGTCTACCAGAAACTATTTTCCGCTTTTGAGGCACAGAAACAATAGAGCACTAAGGGCGACACTGGCATGCGTATCAAGCATCCCCTTGCCTCTACGCGGAAGGCTCTGAACTGGTGTACAGACTTTTCGTCATGCTACATTTACTATGGTATTTTAAGCGATAACTCTATAATTTTATCAGTAAAAAGTTTGTTTCAAAAGTTCAATGCAAGCTTATACTAGTATCGCAGATGCAGATTACATTAAAAAATATATATCAGTTTGGAAATGCTGTTTTTGGCCATTTTTAAGGGTTTCAAGTTAATGTTAGCAATATGAATGACATGTTAAATGTTGCACTCCATACTAGTCTGAGGTGCGATTTCTTTCCGTGCCTCAAAAGTTAACAAACAAGTAGAACAGGTTCTCCTAAAACATGTATTACGAACACACTGCAAAGCAATTGGTGCGCAAGGTAGACAGCGTTGATAAGTGAAAGAAGTTATACAAGTAATTTGTCGGTTTATTGTATATTTTGTACGAATATATTAATTAAATTATATACCTAATATGTAACTGGAATTTCAACATTTTCATTAAGAATTTAAATACTTTGTTTCAGATCATCAGAACTGTCAGTCACACCGCAAAGGCTATCTTTGGAGAACTCAGAACCAGGTTGTTCCTATTTGCCTAGTATTTATATGGAGATAGCAACGCCAGAAAAGAGGGCTAGTAATCCCAGTGATCTTTCAAGTGCAAATGAATATCAAGATGAACTCAACATAAACACAACAGAAAATATTTGAGACATATCAGATGTCAGTCTGCTACCTTTGTTGTCTGAAGGTGATGTCAATAGTAGCAGACAATCCGAGTTTCCAGACTTTTCTGAACATACAGAGAGCTACACCACAGCACCAGAATCAAATACTTCAATCTCAACCCCAGCAACCATTGAAGGGAGACGTATTTTTTATATAAATCATTTGTTTTCTGAAATATTGAGAATAAGTAGGTACAGCAAAACTTATGATTGTAACTTTGACAATATGGTATTGCTAAAAGAAGAAAGAAAAGGAATGGAAAGTATCTACCACTTTGAATGCTCTATGTGTGGTCTGAAGGATAAAATTAGGTCTTAATGTCCAAAATCAACCAAAGGATGAATGAGCATCAATGATTCTTGGGTGAGTAGCATGTTACTCACTGGCCAAGGTTTTACGCATATTAGAGACATTGCCTCAAATTTAGAAATGCCATGCATGGCAAAAGAAACATTTCATAGCCATCAGAGACATTTGTCAGGTGTTATAAAAAAAGTTGCTTGGCGAAGAATGCAAGAAGCTTGAAGAGAAGAAGCCAGTTTAGCCTTAGAAGTGGGGGAAGTTGATGAGGATGGAGTACCTCTTATAACTGTAGTTACCGATGGAGCATGGAGCAAACAATCTTATGGGACAAATTTCAACGCTTTCTCTGGAGTGGTAAGCTATCCCTATCTCTAATTATAGTTTCTTTTTTTCAAGCGTATGCCAAGTATTTAATATTTGAATAGGGTTTGATGGTTTTCTTTTTTAGGCCTGTATCATTGGTGCCAAGACCAAAAAGGTTCTCTTTATTAGCACAAGGAATGCTTATTGCTTCATTTGCGAGCGAGCTTCTTCAAAAGACAAGACTGTTAAACCACACGTCTGCCATAAAAATTGGGCCAAGTCGTCGACTGCTATGGAAGCAGACATCATTGTTGAACGCTTCCGGAATAGCATCAAGATGCATAACTTGAAGTATAACAAAGTAATAGGTAAGTTTACATTCATTTATAAAAAAAACTGTATCTATTCTATTTGGTGATGTACACAACTGGCAAATAAGTAAAGAAATGCGATAAATATAATTAAATTATCAGAAACAGATTTACTTATCAAAACTGATTAAACCTAATTCCTACAACGTAGAAAATCTAATTTCAGTTACCTGATCCATGTATTTTTATTTTTTAAGTCAGAGACTGTTTTAATGTTGATTGCTATTTTTGTAATACTCTTTAATACAGAAATTAAATATTTTGCTATATTTTAGTTACATTAAAAATTATAAGCTATTCCATTGCATAGGCCTACATTAATAGCATAAAAATAATTTAAAGAATTCTATTCCTCCAAAAAATATGTAAATAAAAATATGAATATGATGGGAGTGGAGTATTGAGATTGGATGAGGTTTGGGTGGCAATTTTCATATTAGGTCTCTAGTGCCTTTGAAGTTAAAAAGAGGTCGACAAGGCAGGCACAGACTGGATAAACTTTCGTGATTTTATAATTCGCTGAAATGTTCTGTACTTTCAAGGAATCTCATGGAAAATAGAATATACCATTTCATGTATAAATCAAAAGTTCTGATCTCTTACGTCCCACATTAAGTACATATGGAAATATGAATGGGAGTACTAACATTTATTTAAAACTCATGTGAAACTGAATGTCTCTGAAAATTAACATAATGTGTTGCTGAATATCAATGTTTCAGTCCTCTGTGTAGACTTTTACTGCACAGCAAATTCGGATACACTGATCAATGTCAAATTTCTGCCATTAACGAATTTCTAGAATTTGCCAGTATGCTGTATGCAGAAAAACAGCAAAATACCTCTGTTATTTCGTACACAAGTGACAAAACTACTACTAGTATCCTTTGCAAATTACTTACTGCTCTCTTAGCATATGTCTCTGTGAGTATTTAGGTGACAAATTTTGTCCACCTATCGTAGATTCACACTAGTACCTGGACTATGCAAGCCGAATAATTATAGGAAAATTTTGACTGCCACATTATCATTTGCTTGTTACATGATCACCAAAAGACATATTGTGTTTCAAATGTGTTATTGCAGTTTTCAAGCTCTCGCCTGTGTTTATGCTATTATTTACAAAAATAATTACAACATCCTGTACCAGTGTAATTCAAATTGTTAGTTACGGTTCAAGACTGGGTTGTGGAGATATTCAAAAGAGCCTTTGTAAAATGCATTATTTTATGGAGCAAGGTGTGCACGTATGGCAATAAAAAAGGTCCCTGTCGGTGAATGACAGTTCACAAATGATCCAAGTTTAGTAAACCATATCCAAATAATTACCACTGCATTGTACTTTTACAAACCATTATATAAGTCCATATAAAATGTCTTGTTTCTAAAGTTACAAGAGTCGTCTTTATAGTAAAACTATAAAACATTTTGTAGTCAACAGTAATCACTTTCAGTCGAGAAGTGAAGGAACGAATTATCTCATTCTATGATAAGTATTAAAAGCTAAAACATGTAAACGTGCACGTGTACCCGTGCAAATAAAATTAAGTTGAATAATGAACATGAATTAAAACGAATATGAAGGCTGTGTGTCCTTGTAGTGTATGCCCTAATTTCATTGCATTTTAGCATTCTTTCCCAGGAGAGAAAATTTTATGCGTTCATACGGTTATGTCTGTATATTCCCCCTCTCCTAATATTTTTTAACTAACTTAATAGCCTATAATAAAATTCTGTGGATGTGTTATGCCAGGAAATGTCATCCCAACGCAACGCTTCATCCGAGAATATACTTGAAAATTATGAAACGGTGAACCTGAAAATGTGCAATCTGCTTATAGACATGTATTAAAAAAATAATGAAATGTTGAAGATTTTTGCCAAGTAAATACATATATACTTTTCATGTGTATAACAACAATGCAAACTGTGTAATGTGTTGGTGTAGTGGTTAAGGTTGTAGGTTCAAAAGTAAAATGGCGCAGGTTCAAGTCTGGTTGTCACTGTCTTTTCGTATATAAATATGAATGATAATTTTTGTGTCATAGTTTTCTTATACATTAATTTGTTTTCGACAGCAAACTAAACAATATGGTTTTAGATTTGCTACTTAACAATGAATTCGATATACAAGATTGTCCATTGTAATTGTACAAATATGTATATTGCAAGTCTACTTTTGAAAGTCACTGTATTTTTTTACAAGAAAAACCTTTGTAGTTCTACCAAGAACTTCTTTGGCAACAGGGTTGCCAAAGATTTTCTTTGTAAAAGTACAAAAAAATTTATATTGTATACTATAAGAATGTTACACCTTAACTAAAACACTGTTTTCCTCGTATCTACAGGTGATGGCAACAGTAGCCTGATGAAACAGCTGATCGCAGAACAACCACACGGACCAAATTTCAGCATCACAAAAGTGTAGTGTAAGAATCATATAATCAGAACCTACAACCGCAGACTAGACACATCGCTTCTAAAACTAAAAATACTGTTGTTCCGGTGCCTGCTGCAGTCAGATGGGTTTTAGATCCTGTACATCAGTTGCATCTTCGTGTCGCAGTGACAAGAGCCATAAAATACAGGAGCACTCAAAATTTGCCTTTGCAAGAAAGAATAAATTAATTGCAAAAGGACATTCAGAATGGACCTTTCTATGTTTTTGGTGATCGTGGAAGATGCCAAGAAAGAGGTTATTTTTGCAAAGGACCAAAGGATGGTGAAGTATGTGTAGTGGAGGAACTGAAAGCAGTAGGTATGTGGGATGAAATGTCAGCGAAGAACCTCGTTGCCCACCACGCCAGTAGCCTTGTACACAACATTTCTACAAATAATGTCCAAAGATTCAACTCTATTCTTTGCAAATTTGTAGGAGGTAAGAGGGTGAACTTTTCTTTGCAAGGTGTGTACGATACAAGATGCAATATCTCTGTTATTGAACATAACACTAAAGGGGAAACTCAAATGATGCTTCACAAACAAATGACACTTCAAAGCCCAGGCTTATATTGCACTAACAATATTCACAACAAGCAAAGGTCAGCGCAGAAAAGGAGAAAGCGCTGAATGTAGGTCTGTAAGTTTGCAGCAGATAACGCTTGGCTTTTCAAATCAATTGAGTTTCGACAACAAGGAAACCCTAAAAAACTTAAACGTAAGAAGTTAAACATGACTGGTCCAGACTGTCACTATAGTAATGTTAATTCAGAACCTGAAATGACCAAGGAAGAATTTCAAAGTCAAAAAGAAAATTTTCTGCAAAAGCTGAGCCTTAATAACTGTGACAGAAATTCTCTTCAGGCCAACCCAAATGCACAGTACAACTCTCATATTTGGCTAACAGAATGGTCTAAACGGGCAACAGCCGCATCTTTCGGACGCATTTGTAAAATGAAGTCATCAACACCAATAGCAAAGACTGTGATATCTCTAATTTACAGCAGTTTCCATGGAACAAAGGCCACAGAGTAAGGATTGGAAAAAGAACCTTTAGCTCTTGAACAACTAGCAAAGGCACTAGGTAAATCTGTGATGGTCTCAGGGTTGTTTGTCTATAAAGATATGCCTTGGTTAGCAGCTACTCCAGATGGTCTGATAGACAGTGATTCCATTGTCGAGGTCAAGTGCCCTTTCGTTGCATCACACGTCACTCCCCAACAAGCAATAGAAAAAAATTAAATAAAGTTCTGTCGGCTTGAATTGGGAGAACTTTGCCTGAAAGAGGATGACAGATACATGTATCAAATTCAGGAGCAACTGCATATCACGCAAAGACAGATGTGCTATTTTGTCATTTCGACTCCTTTAGGCATGCTTGTTCAGAAAATTGAGCGTGACATGGAATTTTGGAAAACAAAAATGGTGCAAAAATTGAACAATTTTTACATGGATTTTATGCTGCCTGAACTTGTAGACCCACGGTACTCTTAATGACTCCCTTTACGAGATATCTAAAAGTGCTGAAGAGGATTTATACAGCAGCAATTAAAAATAACAATTCATTCACTGATATTCGTACCAAGAGTTGTGATATGTATATAAGTAGCATTTACTTTTTTCTTCATTATCTTGAAACATAATTTGTTTTACATTTGGAGAAATACAATTTTTGTTAGAGTTTAACCATGTTTATTTCTTTCCATGTGTACCTAACTGTATGTGAAAACTACAATCATTTTTGGTGTGGGTTTTTATAAAGGTTGACGCTATACCGCCACTGTGGAAGACAGAGTGGCTTATAGTGTCGTTGTTAATGCCCCCAGGCACCGACTATATGATGCCTGAAGGTTAAGGGGTTTGCAATAATTTAGTCTTTTACTGTTGTATTTTGAAGGAGGAATATATTGTCTCGGATATATTCACAAATAAACATCATCAACACTTGAGAGGTGTGGTACTGTAATAATTTGGTTACTTGGATTGACTGCTAACGACTTCGTGATGGAGGGGGTTTCTCTTGACGGTGATTGTATACTTAGCTCTTGCTGGAATGATATCAGCTGTGGTGGGTGAGCTCCGGCGATGGGCGGCCTTTGGCAAAGGCCCGCTGTTGCTGCCGTCTCACTGTGGTGATGTTCTACTGACGTGGCCAAAATGGCGCGGCTGACCTCTCTCTGCGCGGCGATCTTCAACTGACTGCTCGATTGTCTACTGATCTAACCTCTCGGCGCGGTACTAATGAACTGACTGTCCTCTCTGCGCGGTAATAAACAACTTTCCCCACCTACTCTCGAAAAGGGGTTTTTATGCTTGCCAGCCTCCAGTCTTAATTGTTGGCACGTGTCGCCTTGTGGGGGGGGGAGGGTGTGAGGGGNGGGTGTTCTCGGCACCAATATCCAGCTCATCAGCTATTTCTTCCGTGGTGCGTATATTTTGAGTTTAGGCGAATACACATGATTATTTGGTGTTATCGCGTGAAACCTCTACGCTCCACAGATCTCCCGGGCAGGCGAGAGGCCTAGGGGGGTGAAGGGGGGGGCAGGGAGGCCTACGCCTCAGCGACACGTGTACTGCGATCCTCCACCTGCCTCGTGGCACGTGTCAACTGGGGTATGCTCGCAAAGTGGGTCAGCGAGGTTCCTATTCCCAAAAGACGTCACACGTCAAGGTGTTTTTAATTGTTAACTATTTTTGCGCGGCAATTTAAAAAATACAAGCTAATACAACTTATTTCAGTGTAGATACTAAAACTTTAGTGAAAATAAGGTAATTTTCCTTTATTCTGCCAATTCCATTCAACAAATAGGTTTTGTAAGTGTTGCTAAAGACTGGTAACGGCATGTCATCTTTATAATGTAAGAAAAAATATTATGTACTCTATGTGTTAATCGCCGAAATATTGAATATTGTTAATACTCCACATTGCTACGAATTTGTGCAATTTAAAATGAAAACCTAAATGAAATAGGTTTCATTTTGTGAGTTTGGAATACATTCAAACAATATTTATTTATAGTTCATTATAGGCAGTGTTCAATGTGTTCGTCATGCTGTAGGGATAACATATCACTAAGTTTTATGTTAAAAATTTTTAATATGCGATTTTTAATGTAGTAAATACATTTCATATTTTAGACTGTACAAGTAACATGCTTATTTCATGTTATTTGTAATAATATTTAAAATTTTCAAGAATTCCTTTTAATTATAATTATGAATGTTCCAGTTTTTTATGAACTTCATTTTTTATTTTAAGGCATGTCCTTAGGTTACATTTTAATATTAGACAATGTGGCATGAACATTTACGGAACTTGTTCCTACCAAAAATTATTTCTGTATCAGTTTTTTTCGTGGAAATTAGTTAGTTTCATGTGGGATGTTTATGTTTCGCTTATTCGCAACCAACAGAGGCCTATTTTCAGTTTGTGAAACACTAAGCATTATTTTGCTTTCGGAACACGCAGTTCGAGGGTTCATTCACGTACGATGTACGGTCATAAATTGTTAGTTACTTTGAATCAGGAGTTAACAGTGATTATTGACTCTTAATATGGAGAAAGCTTCAGAAGCAGAGGATGTGAATCCAAACACATGCATGGTGATAGTAGTTTTGCTGTAAATATGATAAAGTCCCACAGCAAATCTTTTGCATTATTTTCAGACTTTTTAGTATATGGTTTTCCTGCTTTCAAACATATTACTCAAATAGTGTTACAGCATATTGCAGGGAAAGCAGAAAAAGTTTGCTAAATTAATTAACCTGGATTAATTATTATTATAATTAATTTATTGAGTAATCCTGATAAGGCTGAAAAATGTATTTTGTAAGACCGAATTATTGTTACTTGCCTTAACGAGAACAATTTCTTTTTACAAATGGTTAAAAGTCTAGAATTTTGAGATCCATTTGAAAACTGCGTTTTGCTGAACGTAACCGGTTGTGTGCCAATTGAGAGAAACTGATAATCTATTTTTTTCTACCACATTTATAGCTATTCATTAAAATGTGTAGCAGCATAATCATAACCCGGATATGTGTTTTCCGTTGAACTTAAATAATTTCGGTCTAATGATTTTCGTTGTAGTAATGCTGTTGAACAGAATGTAACAAAGCACCAAAGAGAAGCATGCAGTTTTGTAAAATTATACATATATAATATATATACACACATATCATGCTTTAGTAATTATCAATTTACCTTATCTCAGCAGCGTTTGAGAACATGCAGGAAGAAAATTTTATAAGTCTGGAGGTTATCCTAAAGCCAGCTTTGAAATCGTTATTTTATTACTTCAATGTCTTTACAGCTGCAACTATCAGAAGTTCAGGATCACTTATTTTCAAAAATTTTTGTATAAATACATATAAATCTAGCTCTCCACCAAATACCACAATGTGCAAGTAATATACTGAAATTATGGTGGCATTTATGAAAAATTAAGCTATACATATGTTTAAAACATTACATCAAAAGTACATGCAAACTTATCTATCCGTCAGATATGAGATGTAGAAATTTATAATATAATAAATAACACAGATACTCAGGAAAAGCGGTACAGTTCAACTTATTTTATATTACGCAGGGTCAAAAAATCTGTAAGTTTAAAATATAGTTTATACATATTATGTACATTTAAGGATTTCAACATGCATTTAATTTCTGTGATTAAATCAAATAATATGCATAACTAAATTGAGATTTAATATTATAGAGGCAATAAAAATAACTGATCAAGATATTATACAAATGTAATTTTTGTTTATTTTATGTTATTATTTTTTAAATTATTAAGTACATACATTCTTACTTCCTCAGAATTTACAAAGAACATAATATTCGTATAGTAGAGGAAATGTTTATGTTAAATAACTGAAATACAATATTTATTTGTTATTTTGTAATACTTATTTATTTGTATTTACGAATAATAATTAAAGTGTTTGTAGAAAATTATATATATTATTATTCTGCACTTCTTCGCTGTGTACTGTCTGTGTACAATTGAAGCATAAGCATCGACTCTGTTACGGGCAAGGAAATGGCTATAGAAGGTGAAGAGGCGCCAATTATTTATTATTTTTGAATGAATATGAAACAACAACCTCTATTTCTGTCACTTCACGAAGTCTGTAACTGACATTAGGAATACTTCTCAATGAAATTGTTTTCATATATCCATAATTTGTAGCCTAGTCGTATTAAGAACTTGCTATTAAATATTACATTATTTTACAGTTTTCTTTCTAAATCTGGAAATTTAGTACATACATAGTTCAATGCGAAATTGTTAAACATGTTAGGATTTGAGTTTACTCTATATTCAACTATACGTAGGCTCTTACTCCATTATGCTTTGTTTGCCTAGTGTTGGGCATTTGTCAGTCTTTCAGTCACTAACGCTTGCTACTGAGTTTTCATGTAGATGATGGGCAATGCAGAACTTTTTAAACGTGCTGCAGAAAAATGTCATCCTTATCTTAGAAATGCGTAGAGAAAGGGGGGAAGGGATACATTCATTTTTAGTATGTGAATTTGAACCTTTCTTGAACAGAATTACACAATGTACACATGTATGGTTTCCTGAAATGAAAGTTTCTGGAAGCTAATTATATTTTTGGAAGTAAAAAAAATATCTTAGATTAAACTATTTACTTTTATTAACATTTAAATATTGCACTAAAGGTTCAAACAGAGAAGTGTTAAATTGTGTGCTAGTGTCATTCGTTGACATATTCAGAAAGCTATGTTTACGTAAAATCCGTCATCCCTCTTCTAGACACTGAGCCATGTCAACGCTCCTAATTTGAAGGAATAATTAGTTGTAATAGCAGTAACGAAATTGACTGTAAAATATTGGTTGTTCCCTTGTAAGTGGCAAAAGAGTTCTTGCTCTGTAAAATATGGTAACGACCACTATTAATATAACGTAAGGCCATTCATTTGAGTGAAACCCACGTTTTTATTGTGGCCTTTTTTTAATTGAGGCAATGGTAAACCACCGTAGGTAGAATCAACTTCGTTGTCAGCCTGGGCGTGCTTCCATCGCCACAAATTGTCTTGGGCTCAATTCAAAACAACCTTTGGGTTGTCAGCTCATCATCAATATTATTATTATTATTAATATTACAGTGTGTGTTTTATGAATGTGTTAAAATTTTATTTTGCCGTTGAACATGAACACCTTGCTACTGAAGTTTACAATTTCTTTGTTGAATAAATTGTATTTTATTATGGCACTCGCATTTAAACCATGTCATGCTATTATGATAATCTTGCCTCAGTAATATCATTAATTTTACTGACTGAACAGGAAAGAAAGAACTGTTCCTGTAAAATAGGCATGTCTGGTTCTCTCACAGAGGGTTATTGACATCGCCTGTGGAAAAATGCACACATATTTGTATTATGAGTGTATTTCATAACGTTACATAAATCTAATTAAAAGGCCTTGTGAGAAAATAGAATGAATGAAAGATTTGTATTTAAATGCCATTTTCTATAAGTACGCGATAAATGTTAAATATGTAAGACACTGCGGCTACGATTTGAACACAAGGCATCTCCCTGTCATGAGCGCTCGGCGCTCGCCTCTACACTGTAGCGATATTGCAGGTAGAAGGAAAGGCGCGAGTCAAGAGTATGCTTGGGAAGCACCCTACTGCAGGACGAAGGCACTTCGGGAAGGAGGTGCGAAAGCAGCTAGAGTGGGTAGGGGAGAGAAGGTACAGTAGTTCCAACTGCGGCCATTATCGCCCGCCTGGCTGGATTGACCGCGATACCGGATCAACTTACTTGCTCTCAGGTAGGCGGGTGTCTTAAGCAGTGTAAGCAGGCATGAAGCAACCATCTGCAGGATGAAAAGTTCAACTATGAAGTTTCAATGCAAACTATGTCAATGCCGGTTTACTCAAAGTGATATTTTGAAGAGACATTCAGGATTGTGCAGCACTCATTCTCTGCCACTGCTACTGCAACTACAACCACATGCTCCTGCTCTCCAAGTGTATAGTACAAAAACAAATGACTTTCAGATTGTCCAGCAGTACATTTGCCTTCCTGTAAGTGTTAACTTGTAAGTCAATTGACCAGATTCTGTAATTATTTTTGATGATGTAGCATGTGAGAAGCACAAAACCATATAACAATATTTTTGTGTGGGTAGACATGCGACAGCAGATTCATTTTACCTATGTCAAACTTATTCCCATATACCCAAACTCTTACTTCATGACAATGCAAATATGTTAGTTTTGTTTTGGATAGACAACTTAAACTTGAGGCATGTTTATTCCGATCATGTAAACACTGATATGACTTTTAAAAGATTTAAAGATTAATGTGCAAGCTGTTGGGAAGAACCACAGGTTCCTCGTTATAGTTAAAGACTTTCCCTTACATAAGGGTAGGTACAGACGAGGATTTTATCAGTTTGTCATTGTATGTCAGTAAGACATGTAGTCCGTTATATCCAAATTCGCTCATAGAGGAGGGATAAAACGTCCTGTGGAAACATGTCTCACAGCACGGCACATGGACACTGCAGTATTGGTGGGAAACGGCTTAAAAATTTAGGTGTTCCAAACGACGCTGTTTATGCAGCCAATAAGTCATACGTAAATTCTGAAACATTGACCATTTTAACTCTGCTGCAGAAGTCTTTAGATAAGATATCACAGCAAGTAAAAAACCTAAGGGAAGAAATTATGACCGTTTTGAACAGTGCCAATGTTAAAATCGACAATGTACCTAAGCAAATTAAAGATATTGTCAAACACCAGCTAACTGAAAGGAATCTCGAAGCAGTGCTAAAGAACATTGTAGGTGATGAGGCATTTTTGGAACATGTCAAACATATGTTGGCCAAATTCAAACATCCAGCCAAGTATTTCCCATCTACAGAAGATACACACCTATCATCGAACTTGCCGCCTGCCCTAATAGTGCCTGCAATACGAAGACCTGCTGTACCAAACTCTAGGCCTCCGACATCTTAAAAAGATATATAAGCATACTGCACATGGTGTTTGTAAACAGTACAATCAATGTCTGACATCACAGAGGAATTACATTGTTTGATTAAAAGCATGTGTGCAAAGCATTTATTAACTAAGGGAGCGAGACTGGAGTGAAATATGGAGAATGAAGAATTATTTAATCCTGTCACATCTCGCCTTGATAATTTGAGACCTATGGCATTGTCTGAGAAAGTAAAGTCGGAACCCAAGGATGTAGCAGCTAATCAAATGGAAGGAGATTACGATAACCTACCTGACAAAGGCAGGTTTTGGCACGTAAAAAAGGCATGGATGAGCAGAGTACTACTGTCAACAAATATTTGAGTTCCTACTTGCCTAAGTTTAATGATAAGACATATACTGTGTATCGGCGCAATAAGAAATGGTATCTTCCCAACCATACTATACAAATTGGTAATGTAATTCGCTCTGCGCCTGGGCTTTATGAGTTATTGTTTAAACCAGAGTCTAGTAAATATTCTCGCAAAGCATTAAATCAGTATAAACGACTTCTAACACTTATGAGTGGGTATTTCAATAGATAATAAGTCAGCCAGTAACGCATCTAAAGACACAGATAATTCAAAATTTGATATTGTGTCTCGGCTTTTCCCGGACGTAGGAGGTGTGACTGGTAGTGGTTTGGAGCTGAGGAATAAAATTGAAAACAGACGACGTGTGAATTACACATACTGGAATGACACAAATGATTTAGTAGATTGTTTGCATCTACTAATATGCCTCACAAAAGGCTGGATACAATTCTCACATAAATGAAATAAATTCTATTTTGGAAGAGTTGCAGGATGGCTACATACAATAATGTCTCGTGCTGAAATCACATACGAATTCCACAGGCCTGCCCGTCGTATATTCCGCAGATGTATAGTGCTGCTGTTTGTAAAGAGAGATCTGTATCATGCTGACTTTGTGTAAATGATTCTGTATTCACGACAGAATAAAGGATATCAATATACGCTGACAGTCATAGACTCCTTTTACAAAGTATGCATGGGCAGTTCCAGTCAAGACAAAGGCTGGGAAAGATGTGATTAATGCAATGAGAATTGTTTTACGTGACAAAGGATCACCTAAAAATTTGCAAACAGATCTCGGTAAGGAATTTTACAATCCTTTGTTTCGAGCCCTAATGACTAAACATAACACCAACCATTACTCGACACATGGTGTTGTTATTAAGGCTGGGATCGTCAAGCGTTTCAATTGTATACTTAATGAAAAACTGTGGCAAGAATTTACAGCACATGAAAGTTACAAGTGGCTGGAAATTTGGCCTTGGCTCATAAGTGAATATAATCATTCAGTGCATTATACCACTGTAATGAAACTTGTTAATGTTAAAGACGATTCGTGGCTTCACTCAGTTTTAAAAAATGAGAAGAAATTGGACACACGCAGGCCAAAGGTGAAGGTTGGAGACTATGTTAGGATATCTAGGCAAAAGAGTATATTTGCTAAAAGTTACACGGCAAATTGGAGCACGGAAATTTTCAAAGTGGTACGCATACAACATTATGAACCATGAACGTATAATTTAGAAAATGTGAGTGGTTAACCTATCTGAGGTGGTTTTTATAGGGAAGAGATATTAATGACAAAGTATCCTCATTATTACTTAATTGAGAAAGTTTTACATCGCAAAGGAAATGAAGTTTTGGTAAGCTGGCTTGGCATTGATTCTAGCCATGACACATGACTGTCGAAGTCTGAAATTACTCATGAGTAATATCTTCTTGGTCGAGCATCGCTGTTGACAAGCACAACTCTGCGAATGATTACTAGCATTCTTCATGCTGGTTGCTGAATAAAATGCTGATGATAAATATGCTCGAGCATATAAATACAGTTGCAGTTGTCAACTGGCATCATTTTGCTTGAGATGTCGGACGATTGGGGACACAACTCGCTCAGCAACGAGGAGATGGCGAGCTTGATATGTGAAGTTCCTTCCTCTCCGGAAACTGAAACATGTCAGGAAGTGCTGCTTACATCCAACTCAAAAGGTTCACCCTGCAATGGAGTATGGAGTCCCCAACTTTGTAACTCTAATGCGATGGGATCGCCCCCTATACCATCAAAAGACTACATTGAAGAAAGAAATGCAGAAATCTGCAAGCTCTTACAAGAACATTACAACGTGGTTGTGGAGAGTGTGTAACGTTCGTCAGTTTACACTGCTGAATGCTACGTTGCCACGTCTAGCTCAAGGTAGGAACATGAGACTCAGTGAATAGATGCCGATACATTAAGAAAGAAGTTCCAGAGTATTTTGTTATATATGTTTATTTAACTATTGAAGTTTTACAGTTCTCATACCAATGTCCAGTATGCAGAGTACGAACCTCTCACAGATAAATATAAAAGTACAGACCAGCATCACAGTCGTTTACAGATTTTTTATGTTTCAAAACTTGCATCGAAATAAATATAAAATGAGTCAACCTCCCACACCGGCAGAGAAAAAGTCTAGAGGCCGATGTGGGGGTTATCCTCACACATTACGCAACCTAGACTAGCATTGTATAATGCTTCTGACGACTGCACTGACCTACCCTCACGGGCGACTGACCCGAAGCAACTGCTTCCAATGACTGACGAAACTGCTCGAAGGGTGACAGACAGACACGTCTTTTGTTTTGCCTCTCGCCCCCCTCTTCTGAGATAAGGGCCTGGCCACGCACGCTCTCCAGCACGCTCTCCACTCGTTATCGACACTGCATCATAGGAACTAAACTAAAACTGTCGACGCCGTCAACATCCACAGAAACGAACTTCTCGTATAAAAAAACTGCGCCTGAGGAACTAAAACTTGTTGACGTCGCCTGAAATTATCTAATTAATGCTGATGCTTAACAAAACTCCAAAGTTTGAAACGAAACTGTAACCAGACTCCTGATAAAACGTAAACAGCAGACGTCTGCCTGATAACGTACAATAGCACACGTCTGCCTGATAAACAAACTACCACAGGAAACGAGCCACCACGGCTTTAAACTTTAAACCCGATAAAAATATTACGAAGCTTTCCAAAGCTTCATAAACATGAAAGAATTTTACACCCGTGTCCCGAAAAAATTAAGAATATTGCGTCATTACAAGAGTTTGAGATATAATCATGCGACTCCTTCGAGGATATAAAAAATGTATCATCAGACATCTCGGAGAGCATCACAGCATTGTCATGGAGAGTATCTGGGAACTAATCAGGGAAGAAACAACAAAAACTGATAAAGAATGAAAATTCACATGCTTGTAAATAATTGTGAATAAATTTTTATTTAAAAAAAAAATATGTTTTTCTTTTTATTTTGTTATAAAACCTATAATAACGTTTTCTTAAATGGCATTAGATGCAACAGTCACACAAACACACAAACTCTATGAATGAGTTCCTAGATGAGATGGAACAAACGTGGTGAAAAATATAAGTCCTACACTAGTGGTAAAGTCCTATATAAGTTATGTGACTGTTTGTTTGATAAGTGGAACAAAAGTGATGTAATCCAAGATGGTAGTTCGAGGAAAATAAGCATGTTACTAAATCAATGTGGAATGACAGAGCATGATGCCAAGATGGCAAGGTTGAGCAAAAGTGACTAGGATGAAAAGGAATGACAGAGCATGAGAAAATGTTGGTCATGGAATGACAGCAGGAGAAAATTAAATACAATATGGCTGGAATGAAATGACAGAGCATGATGTTAAAATGACATGCATAAAATGACAGCAGGAGAACATGAAATACAATATGGCGGGAATGGAATGGCAGAGCATGAGGAAATGAAATCAAAGATCGCAGACATCAAGGTGGAATGATAGAGCATGAAAGAAAGGTGACTAAGTGAGTAATCAGGAAACAATATGGTGGCAGTGATGTAATCCAAGATGGTGGTGGAAACAAGATGATGCAATTTTTAATGTCGCTGAAGCCTGGCAAAATATACCAGAAGAAACATTAAAAAAGGGCTGGAACAAACTGTGGCCTAAGACTGTAAACGAGAATGAGGCCATAAACAAATCTGGAAATTATGAGGAAATTTTACTTCTGTGTCAAGGGATCCCAGGTGGAGAAAGGAGAAAACACATCAATAGGTGAAGTAAGTGAATGGCTGGGAATTGACAGATTCGACGCAGGCTTTGAAATATTATATGATGAGGAACTTTTATTAAGTGCAATACAGGAGGTAGACTGTTTAAATGAAGAAGAAGAAGATCATACACTTAAGGATTGCCCCAAAATAATTAGCCACAGTGACGTTGAAAACATGTTTTCCAAATACATTAAATGGCATGAGCAACAAGAAGAGGCAGCTACACAGATATTACTCCTACGGAAGATACGCAACACGGCAGCAACAAAAACCCTTTTAGTATTACAAGAAAGGAAAATTACAGACTTTTTTAGGTAGGATTATACTACTGAACATATACATAATAGTACTGTATTCAATTTTGTTATTTTATCAACATAATAATCTGAAGTCTACAATATTTAATATCAAATACATACTGTGCTGTACATACTTCTATTGATTGCTACCTGTTTAAAATATAGTGCTAAATATTGTATGCATTATTATCGCTAGTATCGGTCATGTCTNGGGGGCACTTCTATTATCCGTCTATCCTCTC
Organism: Clitarchus hookeri; assembly: GCA_002778355.1. NCBI lineage: Eukaryota > Metazoa > Arthropoda > Insecta > Phasmatodea > Phasmatidae > Clitarchus > Clitarchus hookeri. The sequence goes on from NQII01000015.1 coordinate 161,133, forward strand.
AACCATCATGGTGACTGTCCCGAGACTGATGGATAACGGAGACTCCACTGTAGCTCATTTTTCAGACCAAAAAATTCACTATTCAACTGCGAGCTAACTCTGTCCCACCCCAAGGTAAACTATTTTTAACAGATGACATATTTTAAATGGCATGAAAATAAGTAAACAATTAGTACATTAAACTGCATTCATAACGTGCAAGTGAATATATTATATTGTTAGATGGAGAATGAAGGCATTTCACATGTTTAGATGTCTGAAAAAGAATGTTTTGCTGTAGCTAGAGGCATGCAGTAACTTTTTCATATCTATTTTGAGATTATACATTGACTTCTGTGAACATTTTAATAAATACCATATGCCATTGTTACCTAGCACAGCATTTAACAAATATACCAAATATTCCAAATTTATTATTTTCTGCAGTTTTATTAGTTTGGATGGATTTTAAGCGCTTGTTAACAATAAACTCCAACTAGTAATGTGTGTGTTAACCTGGCCACATATCATAGTGAACTCAGTCAAATTTATCCAATTATTTTTCATATAATTTTCGGAGATTAAAAAAAATTCTTTCTACAGTTTTTCCATTATTGTTTGTAAAAGTCATAATTTTTTCTATTGATGACACAACAGCAGCAATGACAACAATGACAAGCCCATAAACTGAAAATAATTCATACTTGGAAACAATACTAAGGGCTATCTAAATGTGTGTGTATTACGGTCGCAGTGGTTAGCACCCACGAGATAAAAACGGTATGGAGGAAGATGGCATCAATGTGTATACATCCTTTGTATCATTCATAGCCAGATTTTTAAATAAAGATGTATGGTTCAGTTGTGTGGAGTTGTTGATTGGGAAAGTTCATATTAAAAACATGAATATCAATACTCTGTGATAGACATAATAAGCTCTACATACGGTTGTACACAGTGGCTGAAGTGCGAAAGTGGTTAATGATATTGCACAGAACTTTGTTTACAATGGCTGTGGGTGGGGGTGTTAATTTGCCACCTGACTTGGACTTGCAAATTAAGAATGTTTACACAGACTGGAAGTGTTGGGAGTCCAAGTTTGAAGACTACCTAGCAAGCACAGGTCAAGACAATGGTAATGACAAGGTTAAGTTTTCCCTTTTTATGGAAAATAATAAGCAGTGCATCATCTTGCATCCAGATGACCCTCACCATCGCTGACAAAAACAGCAATAACTATCATAAGGTCAAAGAAGTAATAGAACAGTATATCCCTCCAAGGGTTAATGAGCTCTTAGAATGGTATGTCTTTACTTAGCGATGTCAAAAAGAAGGGGAAAGTTTTGACCACTTTTTTACTCCCTTACGCCAGCTGGTCAAGAACTGTAATTATAACCAAAAAGATGCTGAGAGTGTAGAGAACAAGATTTTACATGATCAAATTGTTTATGGTGTCTGAGACAACGTTGTCCAAGGAGTCTTGTTTTGGATACACAACCTCATATTGGCATTACAGAGCATGAGAGCAGTGCAAACAACAGGTGCACCTCATACCTAATATAAGTGGTGATAGTGAGTATGAAACATGTATAGACAGTGATGTTAAAAATGTTTCCAATGAACAGAGACTAAGGCAAATAAAACACATTGATAGTGGGGGAGACTTCAAATGTGGGTGAAGTCAGTCGGTTCATAGACTTAAGGCATGCCCAGCATATGGGAATAAATGTGTGATACACAGTGTCTTAATCACTTTGCAAGGTCATGTAGGGTGCAAAAGGTACAAGTGGTGGAACATGTTGCATCAGGTAGTTCACAAGGATGTCTCTATTGTGACAGTGTCAGTGTAGCACTGCATCCTGTTAAGGTTAGGGCCCTCTGGTTAAAAGTGGCATTGAAAGCTTTGCGACATACCCTAATGAATGGCGAGAAAAAGTAACCATTAAATGGGTAAGCATGATAGCGAAACTGACACAGGTGCTTAGGTTAGTGTGTTACCACCTTATATTTAAAAAAAAATCAATAACCACTTTCAAGTAAAACGCACAAGTGTTAAGTTGATAACATTGTATGGTGTCATTCCTCCAGTAGGTAAAGTTACCGTATTGTGCCGAGTTAAAGGGACTGATACTTATATTAGCTACATATTGGGCAGCCTAGGGGTGGTGCCACTGCTGGGATTGCCTGGCTGCTTAGCACTCAACTTTGTTCAGCGAGTCAACTCTGTGGCCAGTGAGTGCACTAGGGACAAGTTTGTCTTGAAGAACAAGGATGTATTCATTGGTCTGGGCTGCTTTCCTCAAGAAACTAAGATTGTCATGAAAGTAAGAGCAAAACAACTATGTTGGCTCCCAAGGAGGATACCCCATGCTTTGCGAGCACCACTCAAAGCAGAGCTGGACAGGTTAGAGGAAAAGAAGTTTTAAAAAAAAAGTCGAAATTGATGCATGGGCATGGATAAGCAGCCTTGTGGTTATTGAGAAACCCAATGGTAAACTTGGTGTGTGTCTTGACCCAACTGATTTAAATAAACATGTTAAACGAAATTATCATATGGTTCTCAAACTCAGTGACATCAATGAAAAGTTGGCAGGGGAAAAAATGTTTTTCTGTTTTTGATTTAAGTGAAAGATTCCTTCAAATTGAGTTAGGGGAAGAATCCTCCCTCAAATGTTGTTTCTCTAGTCTGTTTGGAATCTATCTATATCTTAGGTTTGCCCTATAGAATGACCAGTGAACCAGAACTCTTTCAGCATTTAGTTGAAAACAACTTTGTAGAAATACCTAACACAGTAATATACTTTGATTATTTATGCTGCATGGTGGAAACTGAGGCCACCCATGTTAAAACGGTTCTCCAAGTTATGGAAAGTACATGAGCCAAGAATATAAAATTCAATAAAGATAACCAAACTTCAGTACAAAATGACTGAAATACAGGATGAGTATAAAAGAATACCCGAACTTTGAAGGTCTATAATATCAAAACCAATCAAATGAACTGTGGAACCATGAAGTATGCTTACCATACATTCATAAATGTTCAATGTAACCACCATGAGCGGCCCGAATGACATCTATACGATAATCAAACTCGTTCCACTCTCTTGTCAGCATGTATTACGGTTTGGATGACGTTCGTAACTCTCGGTTTGAGATGGTGAGGGGGAAGCAAGCTCGCATTCGACACGTCAATGTGAAGGGGATGGTCTAATGTTTCCTTTATGGTGCGCCACCTCATTAGCTGTTCGCAGATACCTGAACAAGACATTGCTGCAACGCAGGATTGGTCGAGGAGCAGCTGGTGACCAGGCTCTTCATGACTGGCCCCCAAGAAGCCCAGATCTAACCCCATGAGATTTTTTCTATAGGGGTACATAAAGGATCAAGTGTTTCGTTCACCATTGCCGGCTAACATTGGCGACCTCAAAACGAGAATTACGGACGCCATCCAAACCGTAACACTGGACATGCTGACAAGAGTGTGAAATGAGTTTGATTATCATGTAGATGTTGTTCGGGCCACTCATGATGGTCACATTGAACATTTATGAATGCATGCTAAATAACCTTCACGGTTCCACGGTTCATTTGATTGGTCAATCAAGGTTGTAGGTTGTTTGGTTTTGATATTATAGACCTTCAAAGTTGGGGTATTCTTTTATACTCGTCCTGTATGATGGTCATGTATTTTTTTACAGAAGGCATGAATGTAGATCCTGATAGAGCAAAAACATTAACAGACATTAAGCCCCTTCAATAAAAAAGAATTGCATTAAATACTGGGGGTGTTCTATTATGTCTGTAACTTCCTACCCCAAATGGCGACACTTACGGCATCATTGTACTAATTTCTCAAAGAGGGAGTCAAATTGCAGTGGCTACCATCACATCAAAAAGTTTTTGACACACTGAAACTGAAAGTAACATCTGCACCCATACTAGCACTGTTTGACCCTGAGAAAGAAATCATCCTACAAATTGACACGTCACAACATGGGCTATAATGTTGTTTGTTACAGAAGCTCAGCACAGGAATAAGCAGCTTACAGATGGTGACAACAACCTCGTGCTGCCATACAAATAGTAAAAAGATTTATTCCTGATCAGAAAAAGAACTATTGGCCTTATATTTAACGATGTCGAAGTTTCATGATTTCAAATATGGTTGTAGAATAAATATTCAAACTTTACATCCAGTGCACCAGAACAAGAGGAAACTGAAGCAGGTCAATCAAATTCTAAAGTATCAAGCAGGCAGGCTAATGTGAAAATCACATGGAAGACTTTGAGGGTTTTCGGGACATTGAGTGTGTTGAAGGAAGTGTGGATACTGACATAGAAGACGCTAAAGTATTTACGGGCTGTGGTATTCAGGCCATAATACCATCTGCAAATGGTGACTACAGTGGTGGAAGCAAATGTGACCACAAACGGTCACAGGGTAAAAGTTAAAGATTTGTATGAGCCAGTGTAGGTAGGTAAGATGTACAGTGGAAAGGGGAGGTGTTAAGGGTGTAGTGGTTGGCACATATGAGATAAACAGTATGCAGTAAGATGGCATCAATATGTGTAGATCCTTGTATCATCCTTAGCAAGATTCTTAAATAAAAATGTAACAGTGTGTGTGTGCATGCATGCACATTTCATATGGTGTACATAAGTGTGTATACATGTATGCACATGTGTGTGGGCATGGATGTTTACACATTGTTTTGTATATAGTAATATGTGCAAGTGTATATGTGCATTTTAAAACTTTTATATTTATGAAAATGACATTTTAGCTTCATTACATATCAATTTCCAAATATAAAAAAAAGTTTTGTAAACGTTGTTTAAGATAAGATTGTATATTTGGGTTCTGTTCATGTAAGTGCTCTGATTTTTGTAATTCATGAGGCACAAAAACAATAAAATTATAATTTTTATACGTAATCATGTGAAATATATGCAATGTAAATTACTTTTTCATGAAATTATATAAATTTTTTATATTTTATCGAAAATGACTTGTGTTTGATTAAAAAATAATTAATATTTATGTACATAGAGGCTTAAGATTTCCCGTCACATTTTCATATGCACTGTTTCATCATCAATATGTTTATTGAATTTAGTTACTGCCTATAATCATGATTTTATATCTAATTATACAGTATTCTTGCACTTCAACCTACAGTGTTGCTTCATTTAGTGCCTTACACCTTTCTTCTGTGGAAATTAGGTGTGTTATATACACAGAGGCAACAAAAATCATGGGGTACGTCTTAATATCGTGTCGGACCTCCTTTTGCCCGGCGAAGTGCAGCAACTCGATGTGGCATGGACTCAACAAGTTGTTGGAATTCCCCGGCAGAAATATTGAGCCATGCTGCTTCTATAGATGTCCATAATTGTGAAAGTGTTGCCTTTGCAGGAGTTTGTGCACAAACTGACTTCTCGATTATGTCCCATAAATGTTCGATGGGATTCATGTCGGGCGATCTTGGTGGCCAAATCATTCGCTGGAATTGTCCAGAATGTTCTTCAAACCAATTGCGAACAGTTGTGGCCCGGTGACATGACGCATTGTCATCCATAAAAATTCCATCGTTGTTTGGGTACATGAAGTCCATGAATGGCTGCAAGTGGTCTCCAAGTAGCTGAACATAACCCTTTCCAGTCAATGATCGGTTCAGTTGGACCATAGGACCCAGTCCATTCCATGTAAAAACAGTCCACACCGTTATGGAGCCACCACCAGCTTGCACAGTTCCTTGTTGACAACTTGGGTCCATGGATTCGTGGTGTCTGCGCCACACTCGAACCCTACCATCAGCTCTTACCAACTGAAATTGGGACTTATCTGACCATGCCACGGTTTTCCAGTCGTCTAGGGTCCAACCGATATGGTCACGAGCCCAGGAGAGGCGCTGCAGGCATGTCGTGCCGTTAGTAAAGGCACTCGAGTCAGTCTTCTGCTGGCATAGCCCAGTACAGACAAAGTTTGCTGCACTGTCCTAATGGACACGTCCGTCGTACGTCCCACATTGATTCCTGCGGTTATTTCACGCAGTGTTGCTTGTCTGTTAACACTGACCATTCTGCGCACACGTCGTTGGTCTCGGTTGTTAAGTGCAGCCCGTTGACCATTGCATTGTCCATGGTGGGAGGTTATGCCTGAAATTAGGTATTCTCAGCACACTCTTGACACTGTGGATCTCGGTATGTTGAATTCCCTAACCATTTCCGAAATGGAATGTCCCATACGTCTAGCTTCAACTACCATTCCGCGTTCAAAGTCTGTTAATTCCCGTCATGCGGCCATAATCACATCAGAAACCTTTTCACATGAATCACTTGACTACAAACGAAAGCCCAACCAATGCACTGCCCATTTATACATTTTGTACGCGATACTACTGCCATCTGTATATTAGCATATTGCTATCCCATGACTTTTGTCACCTCTGTGTATGTAGGTGTAGACATTTTCATTTTCAAACATCACAAGACTTACCTTGACTGAATAATCATTCAGTTGAGAAACATGTTTATATAACAGGTCATAAAAGTATTGATAAAAAAATTTTATAAGAAATAATTTTAATGGTTTCAAATGGCTAGAATAAATTAAAATTTAGATTTATAATGCTGTTTTATGGTCATGGTAATATTATCCATAACCTTTGTGAAAACTAGTAAAAGGTGTAATTGAATTCTGTTGTAGATATCAAGTGATCAGTACACCGACAGACATCTTTATGATAATGGAATATGTTTCTGGAGGAGAACTCTTTGATTACATCGTTAAGCATGGAAAGGTTAGTGAAGTTGTTTGTGCTGTTATAATTGTTTGAGCAGCTTATCAAAGGTATTAACAGTGACATTGATGCACAACTTGTGGCATAAATTTTAAAAATTACTGTTAAGAGGATACACTTTGGATGTGAGAAACCTGAGATCCTTGACTGTTCCCTTTCTTTTCTTGATGAAATTGTATATTAAGTTAAGTATGACAGATAATTTTCTTAAAAATATAAGGAATAACTTAATTGCCATTGCCATGTTTTTTCTATGCTTCCCAGTTATCATCACTTGATATTGTGTGGTTTGTGAGCTAAATAACAATAGATTAATTGAAAGAAAACAATTAGTTTTCAGTAAACTTTTGGTTTGCTTTATTAATTTGCATGTACTAGTGTTTCATTATATATTTGTGTGTAAAAAATTTATTTTTAAAGTGCTTTTTTTTTTCCATGCTAAGCTTTTTAGAAATGAAAATGTATTAAAATATTGGACGTTTATCAGGGACAATAAAAACAACTAAACACAGTCGATCTTAAGGCTTTAATAGTTAAGGAATGTACGGTCTGGTTGGTAAAATGAAAGCTTTTCCCACTCTCATCAAATTTTCCACTTACTTTGCATCAACAAGCTGTCCCCTCAAAAACCCCAGTATTAAAGTGGAATATAAAAATAAAAGTCATTTTGCAAACTCTGTTATAGGCTGTTCATGGTAAAGGAAGCATTTTTGGAATCGACCATTGAAAAAAAAATGGCAGCCTCTTAATTGCATACTTTCTGCTGCACAGACTGGTATGCATTCTCCCAATTAAGTTGGTAGCAAATTAATTAAACTGCATCTTATTCTTGATGCATTGAATAAAATGTTTAAATGCATGGCAAATTAAGAGATTTTTTTCTTTTACATTATACACATTAGAGTAAAAATTGGAATTTTGGTAACACATTCAGGTTTCCAACTATTTCATGTTTTGACTTGACTGATTCATGAAAAAAGTCATTGTGACCAAGGTAATGGAAAATTTTTAGATATTGCGTAAGAATAAGGAAAATGAGAAAAGTAGATCTTAAGCAGGGCTTTCAAAAGTGCTCAATTAACTGCAAACAGCCTATATACTGGATGTTAGGAAATTGTTCAGCATAATTTTAAGGAGTGATAGGGCATGCAGAGACAAACATTTTGATATAAGGAACATGTGTCTGCTACCAAGCTACAGGCATCAAATATGCATTCTCCATTTGGATTCGGCATACTGCCTGGGCCATTCACGTGAGGGTCTAGCAGAGAGCATAGGTGTGATGCAGAACAGGATGGAGCAGAGCTTACCTCCCGGACGTGACTGTTTCATTGTGATTCGAGGAAACACCGTGTCTAGTTGCTGAGGTACACTAAGGAGGAGTTGACTGTGAAAATTATTGCTGCCTGCCTTGATGTTCAACAAACACAATGTACATTTGACAGAGTGCATAACATGCTTGGTCGTGTTAATGCCTGATTGAAAGTGGAGGACGTCACTTTGATAGTTACTGTAAAGGTGGACCATGCTTAACATCTCTTTGTTAATTTATGCACTCCGATCAGCTGTTTGCTGTTATGTATTGAGGCACGTGATTGGCCCAGGAAACGCACTGAATTCAAACAGTGCACACATTGTTTGATGCCTGTAGTTAGGTAGGAGGGCATTTCCAGAAACATGTTCCTTACATCAAAATGTTTGTCTCTGCATGCCCTACCACCCCTTAAAATTATTCCCAAAAATTTTCAAACACTCAGTATAGTTTCCTCTGAAAAAGTAACCACTTACAGGTATAGTACTTAGTGAAATAACTGTAAGTTACGTTTTGAATTACTTTAAGAGAGTAACTCCACACAATTTACATCAATAGTAAGTTATAAAATTTCCTTTGTACCTTTTTTTACTGTTGAATTAACATTGTTACAAGTATACGTGTATTTGTATATCTTTTCATTATATTTTCTTCCCACATTTCCTCTAGATTTTACTTCTAAAATTTAGTAACTTCTGGTACATTGACATATTTTAAGACCTTAATTATCTTTGGAGAGAGAAGGAGAGAGAGAATTAGAAAGAGAGAGAGAGAGGAAAAAACATTTCTTGCAGTAGATTATAACCATAGATACATCTGAAGATATACATTTCTGTATTTATTTGTGTATGTATAATTTTCAAGTTGGGAAAAAAAAAAAAAAAAAAAAACCTTAAATAACAAAATTTACGTGTAAAAAAAGTGACGTTAAAAAGTAACAGCATGTATAGTTATTTAAAAAGTTAAAATTAATTCAGTTACAGTTAATGTTACTGAAACCTTAATGTAATGGCATTATCATATTTGTTACTGAAAAAATTATCTGTTTCAAGGAACAACATTATTTGTAACGCATTACTTCCAGTCCATGGATATGAGACATATATGTATTCCTCTAGAACGGCACAAATACTAATATGGTATACTCCTAGATTGGATATTTCACAGATACAAAATTAATTTAACAGATTGCCAGTGTAGTATATATTTAAAATTCCTAGAATTGCAATATGGGATCTGCTTCACAAATATTTAACACTTATTTCTGACATTGGAATAAAAGTTTACATAACCAATGTAACTCAGATACAGAGAAAATTAATTCACATATATTAACACACAATGTTAAACATTACAGCTTGCAGTAAATGTTGTTAACAACTATATACTGTATATAGTAAATCCACAGAATTCTAATGTAAGTAATTTTAGTACACAAATAAAACGGATTACAAAGTTACCACATGTTCACACCAAAGAGAAAACAATATGTATCAACAATGTAATGAAAAAGAAAAATTGGGAAACAAGTTGACAACTAGGCTCTGGTCCAAATCATTTAGGGGAATATTGCTGCACCAATACCCCTGACATAGGCGTGATACATATGAATGAGAGGCGTGAAATTACCATACACAGCAAAAGAAATTTTGTGAAAACCATTATATTTATCAAAATGAAGTTTATCTAAAACTCAGTGTAAGTTTTCACCTCACATTGTTCTTTTGTGAAATTTTTTTTAATGTTCAGGATTATAAATTACAAAGTAACAGTTATGAAGAAATTCTATAGACAAAATGTAGTTAATTGTTATTATAACTGAAATATAATGGAAAATCTACAATATGTTTGTTGACACGACACTGAAAAGTGAAAAATTTAAATATAACTATAACCAGCTGTAATATTTCTATTGCTGCAAGGCTTAAGTTATGGAATTTTAGCCCATTTTGGTACTATGTGCACACAGGTTAATTTTAGGTCATCTCAGTTTTCGCACTTGCAAGTATAATTCAAATATGTTATTGTATTTCATAGAAGCATGTACCATGAAATGACAAATATGAAATCTGACACACCATTATGGGTGGCGATACGTGTAATTTTAAAAAGAACAAGAACAGAGGACATATGCTTATTTCTGCAGGGTAGAAAAGAAACAAACATAGATCATACACTGAACAGTGGAAGAATAGAAGGAAAGTATTTTTATATAATATATAATATGTATGGTATATGTGTGTAATATAAAAATAAATGTACATAAACAATTTCATTATTGTTACTGATGCCTCAGTACATGCACATTTAAATGGTTTCCATTTCACACATATGTAACATATTTACACAGAAAATTACACATCAAATATATATTTGAATATTGAATAAATTTGATTCTTACAGAAATGTTTAGGTAATAAACTAACAAAACACTTATTAAATTTTATCAGGACTTTATTAATTTCATTAATTTTTTTAATTTTGTGTGGATTATAGTTTTTCAAAATTATTATTCTAACAAATTTTAAATGTGAATGGTAATGCAATTTTAATATATATTTAAGGCAGTAACCAAGGGTGTAGAATGTGTATTTTTCCAGAAGGATTCATCTTTAAAAGATGCATTTTTACCATTCTTCCTTGGCTCCCAAGCCACACTCATTAGAGAGTGAATAAGGCCTTTGTGGCCGAGCTTTCACTTCAGATATATTAAAGTTTTTTATTAGGAGACATAATTTAATAGTAGTGATTTCCTAAGCTTATTAATGTTAGACGGCTGATATTTATATTACACTTGATCAAATCATGAGTAATTTATTACCACTGATCCTACATGTTGAACACTTAAAAACACTTCATTATGATCAAGTTAAATTTAATAAATTTATTTTCAAAGTGTTCTCGTCAAAACTTAAAAAAAGTAATACTATTTGGTCTAGTTAACCACTTCAACTCAAAAATTATATTTTAGGTGAGACTATATATTTAATCAAATATTACATCATTATTGCAAAATAATACTTTCCACATTGTGTGGCTATCACCAGTCCTTGTGATCATGTTGACAGGCAGCAACATGTTTTAGCTTTCCATAGTAGTGTACTCATTGCCTTCACTGTCTTATGATGCTTGCATCATCCCAAATGTATAGCTTAAAATATGTTCAGTATTGAAATATAAATATAAACTGAAATGAACTACTAGTTGTTTTAATATATGATAGCAAAGTTGCAGTAAATAAGGAACTGTAATATAAATATGAATTGGGGTCCAAGGGGTTTATCTTAATTCTAGTGGGGGTCCTTATTATCCCAGTGAAGGTTTGAACCCGCACGACTTCAATGGCTTCTAAGCCCGTGAGAGCAAAAATGGTCACTAAACCTTTACACTGAAGAGCCAAAAAAACTGGTATAGGCGTGCATATGCAAATAACAGAGGTATGGAACCAATCAGAGTATCGCGATGCGGTCGGCAGCTAGATCGGTTACTGCTGCTACAGTGGCAGGTTATCATGATTTAAGTGAGTTTGAACGTGGTGTTATAGTCGACGCACGAGAGATGGGACATAGCATCTCCGGGGTAGTGATAACATTTGGATGTTCGCGTACGACCATTTCACGAGTGTACCATGAATATTGGGAATCCGGTAAAACATCACATCTTCGACATCGCTGTGGCCGGAAAAAGATAGTGAAAGAACAGGACAAATGACGACTGACGAGAATCATTAAACATGACAGCATGCAACCCTTTCTCAAAATGGTGCAGATTGGTTTTGTGGGCTGCCCTGCAGGATTCATGGTGTGAATTGCCTCCTGCATACCTTCAGTCATTAGTCGAGTCCATGCCACGTCGTCTTGCGGCACTTCTGCGTGCTTGGGGGGCCCTACACGATATTAGGCAGGTGTACCAGTTTTTTTGGCTCTTCAGTGTATATTCACCTATATTATTGATAACTGATATTTTAAATTCACATTATTAATTCTATATAAATATTTTAGTGTGTAGGTCTGTAAAATTGCATTTTTTTGCTCCATATATATAGTTTAAGTTAATTATGCTATAAGACAAAAGACAGGTGGACAGCTATTTTCAATGTCAGTTCTTAAGAGATCATAACTGAGAATGTGATGCTGCCATAGCACTACTTTTATGCCAAATTAGGTATCGATCATTTGAGAGTTCCTGATTCTGTATACAGTTTTAAAATAAATAATTAACCAAACTTAATGTTTTTGGCTACCCTTATATTCAAAACACAAATATTTTATCTGAAGTGGGTTTCTGAGTGCAACTGATTTTTTTCAATGTTTGGCTTGTGGCTCAATTTAATACATATCAAAAAAATAGTTAACAATAACGCCCCTGTTTGTTTACAATTCTTAAAACGTCTCTTATTTACATAATTACTTAAAATTACAGATTTACACATTAAAATTATCAAGGAGGGAAGATAGTCATGGCAGAGGATTTAACACTAATAAACTCAAAAAAGGAATTAATTGACAAGCTGTGTTGCTGTACCTAAATAGGTTTAACAATAATACTGAATCCATTGCCGAGAGATTCATTTAAACTACCGAACAGTTCAAAACCTGGAGTCGAATGTATATAGTTAGTTACGGTACACAGATGACACGAGACGAGAGACATGACGTTTCTAAAAAAATATTAATTATAACGACTGGTTATTCTGGTCCCAGAACGTCTACCAATTAACTATACCTACATAATAGAAAACTACTACAAGTTACTTATCTACATGGTGATAGGTATCTTTCCGCCATCTGCCCAGACTGAACTCGTCCTCTCGCCGCCATCTTCTCAGTAGAAGCATGACGACAGAAGTGCAAAAGAGGTCAGCAAGATCACCTGAAGTTAAGTATTTATAAGCTTGTGCACACCTATCATGGGAGTAGAAAGAGCTTTCACAATTCTTTTCCAGATGATACTTCTGCTGATCATTCACAGAAAAGTGTAAACAAATATTGAACAGCTTGCGTGGGAGTGAGATAAAAAATTTGCTTACCATCACGCTTCAAACACATGTGCATGGTGCACATGTTCAAATGCGTCACTCAGCAAATATCACTGACCATCTACGACACGTTCACCCATAGCAAAGACCCTACCCACGGCAATGAGCGCGAAGAGCAGTGCTAATGGCATTCTCAAGAAGAAAAGCAGATTTTTTATAAAGATCACCGCCAGCTGCTGAACTAAAGAGTGTATTCTCTTCCTGTGTCAACAGATTCTGACAAAATAATTACCTGAAATTATGGCTAACCAGTTAAGTTCAACTTAAGTTGGGCATCCAAATAAAAAAACCATAAATAAATTTTTAGTCTCCGAAAAATTGCCGTAACAATATGCATGCCATATGCATGCACCAGAAGTCACCATGAGTGATGATTATTAGAATATTATTTTTACTTATAGTATCCTATAAGTTTGTTATTATGCCAGTTGGTTTACAAAGGGGAAGGTATCTGCCACTACAGTACTTTTGGGGTGTTACTTACAACCAGTCTACTAATTGTTGGGAGCCTGGTTGGGCGTACTGTTTCGAATGAGGGGGGTCTATGAGTGTTCTCGGCCCAGGTCAACTCAAGTAATGGGTTAACACATCAGAAATTAAGCTTCTGTATATATTTAATTAAACATCCAATAACATCCTAACAACTATTCAATTGAAATGCATCCATTATAAGATTGTATATGTAACATAAGAGGTCTAATGGTTAATAAGGAACTATTCCAATTAATTCCAATTATCCTCATATAATAACAATATCTTATCCTCATCTTCAATTAACGTGGGGACCGTGGGTACCATACATGGCTGAACCCACATTTTACACATTATTAATTTCGTCTCTGTGTACCTGTTTCACCCTACAACATTTGACCATCGGTACTGTACATGGCCGAACACACATTTGACACAGCATCAATCTCGATGAATTATAATATGCAGAAAATTACTCAGAGGCATCCCAGTCTGTCAGCATTGACATACACAACTTAACATTACAAAGCTAAATCACACAAAAGAAACGTTGATCCCTGGAGAAAATTTTGCCAGTGAAATATAACCCTCACACAATTATAACACTTGTACCAGCAAAATGAAACGTAGCTGTCTCCAAATTCATTAGAGATTGGAATCATATAAAGCTTGCATACCAAACACCTTGAGTAGGATTCCTGACTGGCAGGAGGAAACACATCTACGACGAGTACTGTAGTTTAAGTTAAGTACAGGGCTACAACATAAAAAATCAACTAAAATTAAGTATAATGCTATAAACTAGTTTGTGATGCTTATTCATCCCTTCACACGGGAGGATGATCAACTGAAATCTCTGACAGAAGAAAATGTTTGTATATTGGAGAATATACTGTGTACCATATAAAAAGGCCACATTCTTGACAGTTGACAATCGCCGCACATTTTCGTTTATGTATCAATTCACCATCAACTGGTGTGTCAAGTATAGGCTTTGATGTGGCGAGTCAGCGCGTCCAGGAGGTGCTGCTACTTGTGGCAATTTGTGAACTGCTATGGTGGCGCTGCATTCATAAACAGAGATTGGTGGACGTGTGTAGGGTCATTTGTAAATGCTGTACACAAAATATATGTTACTTTAAAAATTATACAGAGCTCGCGGGAAAATAAAACCATTAGTATATGTGCGTAAATACGTTATTTTAAACAACAAAACTATAATATGTTTCTGGGTGTAGTTAGGGATATGGATAACAGATAGCGTGGACGAGCGTGTTGTAACAGATGGCGTGCCTGTACCTCACAAGATGGCTGCACATTGTTGGAGAGTCTGGAAACGTGAAAAAGGTTTCGATTTTTTCGTTACATTTGGATATGGATCGTTTTATTGTGCATCTCATTTTGAACACCTATGCATTATTATTTTATCACTAAGTTTTGTTTCTAAAACTAAAAACTGCTGTTTTATGACCACGTAAAATAAAATATATTAATTAATGTACAAACTCTTTCTTTTCCGCATATTTTCTGCTTGTCTGATGTGCGTCGGCACTGCTCTAAGAATAGCCAACGCAATATTAATTTCTGTTCGTTCGTGCATCAGCTGATACAGGATTTTGTAAATGGCACGTTGTTTGTTTTGAATACGTCAATTGCCACTCACTGACTGTCAGAATGTGGCCTTCTTATATGAAATGAACTTTAACAGAAGATCTGCCATGCATCTTTGACCTTTCAATAGTTTCAATGGCAGCGGATTGCCCTCTTCTCCAGAGTCGTTATTATGTTGTCGGTATTACTGCATAGTAGGCCTTTTGATGTTGGAGTGGGAATGTCCATGTTAGATAATTAGAAAAAAGTACTATAAATCTGGGTTTAATAAATTTGTATTCAAACGCAAGAATTAATAAAAATGCTCAGTTTCCTCCTTCAAATGACAAATTATTTACTTCAACCTCCACCTACTCACAACTCTCAATTACCACAAATAATCTAACTTATAAAAAGCGGGACCTGTATCACTTAAACCTGTTATATCTTAGAGCATATTCACTTTCTGGAAGTTCATTGAAATCTATGAAATTAAAACATAACTAGATAGGAATACACTTTTGGTAGTGGCTAATACGGCCACTATCAATCTAACCTTAGCAACTATCAAGCTCCCATGAGCTTCACCTGAGCTAATGTCATCTGATATGGCCTTGTAAAAAAAAATGTATGACCTGAACTGACCTCTAACATAGTGCTCTTATTCCCTATATACAGCGACAACTTCCATGGCGTATGCATGGACCCTGTGGGCTGTTGTTCTGACTTATTCTGATAATAAGGTGATGAGTCATGCAACCACCATGTTTCCATGTGAGTCCCTGTGACTCCCTGTGAATAATAACTGCAGACTTGTGTATGAGTGATCTCTTTTAAGATAAATCATTATTTGCAACAGAGATGTCTGCTATCCCAATTTATAATAAAGTACATTTTGATTCAACATATTGAGTTTTATTAAAGTAGTAGACAGGTAACAGGCAATGTAATATCTCACAAAAGAAAGGAATACTGTTATTAAATTGTAATTAATATATTAAAATAAAACCTTAATTTACATTATTTTAACATGTATATATAGTAGGCACAACACTTTTAGTTGATTATATAACTCCAAATGCACTTAATATATTGATGCCTTAAACAATAAGGTCCACTACAAGAATCTTATTGAGGTATGGAGGGTCACTTCCTCCCAAGTTGTTCTTATCTGCACTTAACCGAGTCATATGTAGACAGAGTTTTGAAAATTGAATAATCACTAGTGCTCGTCACAGTTGACAAATATTGGTGAATATTAACAATTTGTTGTCCAGTAGTTGTCGCCCACATTTTTATAAACATTGAATTTGACTGTTGATGTATTGACACTTCTAACCTTTTATTGTTAAGTTAGTATTATGTAAACTAAAAATTTTATTACATAACAAAAAAGAAATTTTTTTATATATGATTTAATACACTTACCTGCTGAGTAAGTGTAAGAAGAAAATTTCCATGCAGCACAAGAACGAACATGTGCTCAGGACTGTCCCTAACTATATACTTCAAGTGGGTACTTTCCAAAATTAACTGGGTGCATTCATAAATATAGTGTGTGATGAAGATTTTACAGATTTGTGATAATAAATGTTTCAATTATAATTCTTATCATCAATAACTTCTCATGAAAGTGATAACTACTGGAACAGTGATGAAAGCTAGTGTAATTACTTTAAATTTTATAAGGATAAAAAGATGATCATTAAGTCTCGGAACAGTGATGGGTGAGTAGACATTAAGAAATGTAGAATACAAATATGCTCACTTTGTTCTGCTATCATTAATGTCGTCATGTAAGAATTGGCAAGTTATGAAGTAAAAGTTGGAGTCATATATAGATGAAAAGTAGGCGTAAGGTTTGCAGGTGACATTGCGTTTACCAAAAATATTGTTTAGAGAAAACCCTAAATGCATGGTTGCTCATGTGGGCGGAGGGGGGGGGGGATGCAAACTACAGTAAACTCTCGATTTTTCAGGTTAATGACTGGCTAAGGGTTAGCGGATAACTGATATTCATGATTAAAGCAATGAGAAAAAAATATGTTTACTTTACGTACCGTACACGTAGGTTATGTGAACAAATAATATAATAATTTAAGAATTCCATTTTTTGACAGCCAGTGTGTGACATGTCTTAAATGAAATTAACATCATCTCATACACAAAATCCTGTATTACAACGGACATCAGAGAAATACGCTGGGGGGAAGGAGTTTGTAGACAAAATGTTTATGTATTTTATTTTATATTGTTACAAAACTGCTGTTATTAGTGTAACATTTTTAAGTTCGTTCGAAAATAATGTGTACGTATTCAAACAAAATGGAACTTAACAGACCTGCTTGGATAGCGTGGAATTCTACTGCAGTTTAACTAGCTTGTCGTTCTTGCTCCAAGCAGTGTGGCAGGTTTGGGAACTGAACAGTTCTAATGTTCTGTCTCTGTTGCTCGCTCTCTGCCACTCCCATTGTCGCATAGTGACTATACACCCCTCCCTTCTTAGGTACTGTCTACTCTCCCTGTGCTGCTAGGGATTCTGCTGGTCTTGGGACAAGCAGCGAAAGGGACCGACTACCTGCAAATCTTTTCCACGTCCGAGGTTCCAGGCCCAGAAGCGCTGGAGCTTACATTTACTTGCCCTTGGAAGGAAGCTACCTTCGTTTGCATCATGTGTTATGTTGGAACCTGCGGTCATTGGTTAAGCATAAGTGTAAATGGAATTGTTCGGAACGTGTCGGAATGTGTAACTTAATTAATGGACACATTTTTACTAACAGACAAATTAATTTTTATAACATAAATTGCGGAAAAAAATTTAGGAAATGAACATTTAAAGCGTTCCGCAGGTTCAGCATAAATTTACCTTGTTTACAAANTGTAACTTAATTAATGGACACATTTTTACTAACAGACAAATTAATTTTTATAACATAAATTGCGGAAAAAAATTTACCTTGTTTACAACTGTGAACATCTATGAAAGAAACAAAATTATATGTGCTATATACAGAAATGTTAATTGCCGTAAGAAGCTCAGACATTTCTACTCCTAACAGAAAACAATTATAACGATGATATTGCATTGCAAAAGGAACAACGTTTTAGCCTGTAATTTTTTTAAGTACTTTGTTAGTGAATATTCTGTATTAAGAGGCCAGTTGTATTACCAATAAAATATCAGTTATTTATTTGCACACGTCATGTCACATTTTATATTTTAAGCAATTATATATAAATGTGAATTATTTAAGACGGTTATATTTACCACAAGTGCATAATATAGCTTTTCCATTGATTTCCCATCCTCCTTGAAATTTCTACAGTGATCAAGTCACAAGCATGCAAGTAGCGATATATTAACATGACTTCAAAGTAAAGCAAGTACTAATAAACCACATGTATGATCAAATTTGGGAAAGATCAGCATTGTTATACTAGAAATATTGTCATACAATACAAAACTAAACAATAAGCAATGCAAGTAACAGTAGTGTGAATTACCCAATATCCTAAAAAGTACAAAAGTGTGGAATAGCCAAAGTGTTATAAATTATGAAGGTGGTTCACGGTAAAGTGAGCACTCTAGAAATATACCTTTGAAAAAAAATCACAGACAGCAACTGCGTATATGTTACTGTGTGTGTCACCCACAACAAAAAAGTAGGAAAAGTAGTTCTTAAATACTAAAGCTGAGTTGCGATTGCAGTGTTTAAATTTATGGATACTTAAGTTGTTATTTTTTAATTTAGTACACATTTAAGTAGCTATTGGCATAACAATTATGTATTTATTGTAAATCTCAATTGAATTGAGTCACTTGATCGGTGCATGTGTAAAAACCAACTGTCCTTTATTTCGGTTCCTTGTTTTGCTTCGTGTGTATGCTGCGAATTTGGAAGTTAGAAGTTCTTGTGTTTTAATATTTCTTGTTCCTTTTTCAGCTTTTATTCAATCCACTTTATTTTATTATAGGTTTTATATTTATAGTCTTTATTTTTGTTGTATTATTTTTGTGTAGCCATAAGTTTCAGCTAACTGCAATGCTTGAATAGCCACCATCAAGACATCTTCAATGTCGCCAAGAGAATTTATTCGTTAATTCAATGAGGAGAGATAAATCCCTGCAACATCATCAAACTGGTTGCCGAAATGTTAAAAATTTCAACTGCTACTGTTCGGAAGTATGTGTAATCATGGTTTTAAGATGTGTTTTGCTGAACTGATTTTCCCACCTTTCCGCAGTATGTTAGTAGAGTCATTAGTTGAAAAACAAGCAACCGAGTCGGAATAGTCAGATCAAAATGTGATATTGACATATTAAAATTTAAATAACATTTATGAATGTAACTGGATGACAGCAGAAATGTGAAATTGATGTTCGCAAATGCATTTTTCAAGTGCATATTTTGTCAGTTTGACAGATAGTAGAAAAAATGTCAGTAGGTATTTACTTATGCCCAGCTATGTAACCCTTTTTTCAAAATTTGCCTTGATAATAAGTACAAGTTAGGCTGTCAATAATTGAGGTTAATATGACAAATTTTTGATCCATGGTAGTGTTTTGTAATTTTGGCCTAACCTCATGCTATATTCCAGTCAGTTTATTGATCCGTAATTCGAGTACTGTCGTTCATTTTACTATTCTTAACGTAATATACAGGTCACGGTTTTATGCTACACTAAAGATACCCCAATATTAAAAATATATTAACATCTTGGAACTGGTTTCGTTAGAAACTCTGACGCATTTTGCGTCCCTATATTTTATTCGTCAGAACACACGCTCTGGTGAAGCTCACAGGCGGACGACCGCAATACGGATTAAGGGTTTTGTGGACGTGCCGGAAGAGTGACGCCAGGAGCCTCGCAGCTGCAAAGGCGTGCTACCAAAGGTTTCTGCACGTGCAACTGTTCCTGCACGTGCAGACGACATACGGAGACAACGGAAGGCACCAGGGGGCGGACACAGCTGCATTTTGCAGCTGCCCAAGGGACACCGAGATCCCACCACCAGCTGCATCTGTCCCGGGCTTGTACCGCAATAAACCATGAGAGCTTTTAGCGGGCGTGCTGGGAGAATAGCGCAATATCCGGAGGCATAAGTGCGCCGAACCAAAGAGGGCACCCAAGAGTTCCCGCACGTGCAGAACGGAACAATAAACTTCCAGGCCAGAATCAAGGGGCGACGCCAGGCCGGCTGCGGACCACAGGAGCAGCGGCCACGTGTTTTACGACTCAGGGAGGACGCGACAAGCACCCCGGACACGTGCAGAGATGGTGCAAGTCGAATATGCTGATGGACGCTACAAAACCACGAGAAGGAGGGAGGAACAGTTCAGTCAGTCGGGGGACCTGAAGCGAGGCGTCCGGGTCGGAGCCGGACGAAGCCAGTGCGATGAACGAGTCAGTCAGTCAGTCAGTTGCGGATCGAGCAGTCAGTCAGTCAGTCGGAGTCAGTCGAGGATCGAGAATGCATCACGACGTCGACCTCAGTCGGAGGCCGTCAAGCGGGACGTGCGGCGGGAAGAATCCGAGAAAAATCAGTCAGACTTAGTCAAACGCAGAGTACTGCGTGCAGCGCGAGAAAAAGGAACTTCGAGGCCAGGCGCCGAGACGCCCACCCAGTGCGAGAGCAGTTCCAAGTCGCCAGCCGAGGGAAGACAGCGC
>NQII01000015.1:182071-208982 GCA_002778355.1 Clitarchus hookeri
ACGACGCCAATCGCGGCGTCAAACCATACGTAGCCTACATAGAAAAAGGGGAGGGGAGTTTGTCTCGTGAGTTCATGTACCAGTTAACCTGTTCAAGCAACAATAAAACTTGATTATGTGAACTCGCAAATAAAGTGTAATTTATTAGTAAATTGGGCCTAGAGACAACAGTGTCGACGTATTCCTACGCCCTATCACTGAGGGCTAGCATGAAGTGCTGGCGCCTCACGCCGCAGAGCAGATTCAATACCTACTTCCAAACTTCAGCATTTGGCAGGTATCAACTCTTCTGGACTCATTTGATGCTAACGTCCTTTCAAGATGAGTGAATACCATGTTTAGCTTTTGTAATGGTTATTTGACAAGAATACTGCCTCTTGAGAAATATCAACAGTGTAAATGTATCCATTCCTGAAAGGTTATCGCTAAACACAAATCATTGTATTTGTATTGGCATTGACATATGAATTCATTTAGACAAAAAAAATATCTGCCACATATTGGCCACTAAAAATTTGTGTGGTCATTGAAATTTGAAAGTGACAGTATATTACACAGTGTAATCAACATTCCAAGACTTTCAGAGCTTATATTTACGTACAACTATATATTGTATATAAATTAGATTTCATTATGGCAGTGCATGTGTTGAACAAAGTTATTCTAGTTAAACTATGTGACGTAGGCATCAATAATTGCACCAGTTTCACACTGCATCAATTTTGCAGAACCAGCAATCACATTTCTTGCATCCATACAGCAACATAACCTCAACTGCAAAACTTGTAATGTTTTATCATCTTTGAAGGTGACAAGTTATGAAATTATTTATTGAATATGTAATTCTACATTTTTCAAGGGAAAATACAAAATTGGCATATGATGTGCGAAAATGTAAGAAAAGGGAAATGGTACAATTTAAATTTTGGATTAGTGTAACTGTTTGGAATGCAATCTGTATTTATCCTAGGCACATATATCACTAAAATATAAACAATTCTCTTTGTTAGTTGTTATAGTTTCAGACTCAAAGCTGCCACTGTCATAAATTAATTGTGAAACGAGTGTTAACACGCCATGCTGTAGAAATAAAAAATAAATAAAAGCAGTTCACAAAATGTTAACGGAAAGTAAAATTATGAGGCTACCATTTGTTAACATCGTAAATATCATAGATAAGAAGTGCAGTCAAAATGTACAGCACCCAAATACCCACATTTTATCAGTTGAGTGTTTTCAACCTTAATGGAGAAGGTTTAATGGCGATGGAACACACTCAGTACTGCTAGTGTCTCTTGTGACCTAGAGTAGCTGGACAATCAATAACTTGGCGGTGTGATCTACTTGTGATAATTTTTTGAGATATACAACATAGACCAGAATTCATGTGCCAAACTCCAGTAGGTGATTCCTTGTGGAAAATAAAGTGGGGTATACACTTCACCATCATATGGTCAATATTAAGGAAATTTGTGGTGTTGAAAATCTAATTTTGAAATGCATAAATGTAAATATTACAGGAAGTACTTGAGATGGAGCCACCAAAACCGGAATGGTGTTTCACGAATTGGAGATAGTAAATCTGTGAAAATTTAGTTGGTTGTATCATCCCCCTCAACCTCTTTTTGCAGAGAACTTTGAAATACAGGTGGCAAAGAAAAAGTTGAGGTTTCATTATAACCCACCATGGCACAATGAAGACAAAAAATCCTCTTGTCTGAACTCACTCTGGTAAACAATTTTCGAGAAAACGCCACTCAAAAGTTTCAAAAGTGCTGTGTAGTCCTACAAAGGTAGGTAACACATTTGCTACCTGTGCCACGCACGTGGCAGAGGAAACAGATGAGGATGTAATCTGTGCTTGCGTGGAGGTGATCTTGGCTGCTGGCAAGTCAGTATGTGCCTGCAGCTGGTTATGGAAGCATGGAACGTTTTACGTGAGCGGAGCTAGCCGACATGCACCGTGCGTACGGAGCAGCCAACACAAATGCAAGGCAAGCAGTGGAGCTGTACCGGATGGCAGTTGCGGCTCCTGTGTTTCAGCATAGGTAGGGCTGCACAGTGATACTGAATATTTGAGAGTAGGAGAGAGAGTGAGCTAATGATCTATATAATTTTCAATATTTAAATGTGAAAATAAGCTTTACAATATTTTGGGGTAGTGCAAAAGTGACTTTTTGTTTCACAAAACAAAAAACAAATTGATGGCTGTTGGATTTCATAAAACTGATTAGAGAAAACTAAAAATAATTTAATGAAAACACAGCTTTAATGAATGTTATAATAATATGCTCCTAAACATTTCCTTAAAGTACATGTAAAAAAGTAATAGACATGAATGGATTGCATAAGGAAGGAATAAATATTGTAATAAAATTCATGATCTTCACAAAATAGCTTTCGCCAACATTTCAAGTCAAGTTTCAAGTAATTATTTCAGTAATATTTTAGTAATATACAAAGACAAATGGACAAACAAAAATTGTCATTGTTATTCATCTAAATGAACATTTCACAAGCACTAAATAATCAGTGAACTTCATATTACAATTTCTCTTAGATTTTCATTAAGTACTTAGGTTTTTTACCGAAATCAAAAATTAAGTATCTAATTTTACTTTATCACTTTAGTGTAAAGGATTATTCAAAAATGATGGTGCATGTATAAATCAGCTTTACTTTTGCACCAGCCTTTTTAAATAATCCTGTATTAAAATTTTTATTGATAAAAAATTATTTTAACATTGTAATTTACTTTTTCATTCCCTATTTTATGATGTACAGTGGAGTCTCCGTTATCCATCAGTCTCGGGACCATCACCGTTACGGTTGAGAGAATAGACAGATAATAGAAGTGCCATTCTCCCCCTCAAGACACGACAGATACTAGCGATAATAATGTATACAATATTTAGCACTATATTTTAAACAGGTAGCAATCAATAGAAGTATATACAGCATAGTATGTATTTGATATTAAATATTGTAGACTTCTGTTTATTATGTTGATAAAATAACAAAATTGAATACGGTACTATTATGTATATGTTCAGTAGTATAATCCTACCTAAAAATGTCTGTCATTTTCCTTTGTTGTAATACTCCACGGGCTTTTGTTGCTGCCGTGTTGCGTATCTTCCGTAGGAGTAATATCTGTGTAGTTGCCTCTTCTTGTTGCTCGTACCATTCAATGCACTTGGAAAACATGTTTTCAACGTCACTGTGTCTAATTATTTTGGGGCAATCCTTAAGTGTATGATCTTCTTCTTCTTCACTTAAACATTCTACCTTCTGTTTTGCACTTAATACAAGTTCCTCATCATATAATATTTCAAAGCCTGCGTCGAATCTGTCAATTCCCAGCCATTCACTTACTTCACCTATTGATGTGTTTTCTCCACCTGGAATCCCTTGACACAGAAGTAAAATTTCCTCATAATTTCCAGATTCGTTTATGGCCTCATTCTCATTTACAGTCTCAGACCACAGTTGTTCCAGCCCTTTTTTAATGTTTCTTCTGGTAAATCTTGCCAGGCTTCAGCGACATTAAAAATTGCGTCTTTAATAGTGAATGACCTCGAAAACTGCTTTACACTTATTAATTCATCTCGAACGCAAACAACTTTTTGAATAAAGCATTTTCGATAATGTCGCTTCATGCTTTCAATAATAACCTGATCCATGGGCTGAATAAGTGGGGTAGTGTTAGCAGGCAAAAAGTCACATGTAATTTTTCAATCATCACTTTGTAAGTCATGAGAAGGATGAGTTGGTGCATTATCCATTAATAACATGGCTTCTTCAGGAATCCGATCGATTTTAAATGTGATTTTACATTTGGCACAAACACGCTGTGGAATCACTCATTAAATATATCCTGACTCATCCAGACACTTTTTTGTGCATAATATTTGGCAGGTAAGACGTTTAAATTCATATTTTTGAAAGCTCGAGACGTTTTAGATTTCCCAATGATTAGTAAAGGAAACCTATGTCTACCATTTGCATTCGCACACACCATGACAGTTATGCGGACTTTTTGCATTTTGAAACCAGGTGCAGATTTTTCCGATAAGGAGGCTAAGGTTTTCACGGGAAGTGCTTTCCAATTTAGGCCAGTTTCGTCACAGTTGTAAACCTGCTCTCTGACCAAATTTCTATCTTTTATTTCTTTCATTAGCTTTTCCCGATATTCTACAATGCCTGTACTATCAGCGCTTAGTTTTTCATTTGATATGTCCAACTGCCTTGTGCCATGTCAACCCTTAAATTTATCCAGTCAACCTATATTAGCCTTAAATGAAGGATCTCCATCAAGCTTCTTGTTCATCTCGATAGCTTTAGCCATTATTATGGGCCCAGAAACTGGTATCCCTTGACTACGGGCTTGAATGAACCTTTGATACATTACTATATCCAGTTGGTCCAGTTTTGCTGGCTTCATTGTTTTTCTTAGTTTCACATCTCTGTCTGTCGTTTGCATTTTTGAAACATGACTTTCGATTTTATCTGCATCTTTCCTAATATCATTGACTGTCATCCGCACGATTCCATATAGCGGAGCGATACTCGTCGCGCTTTCTCCTTTACGCAGTCGTTTTATAATTTCAAGTTTTTTTGAAAGTCCCAATACAACACGTTTCCGTTTCTCACACATTTTTAAACACACTACACTTTGACAACAAACTGAGGACAATGACTTGCTGACTAAGTGACTACCGCTACTGAACTGACTGTAGGAATGGGAGGGTGGATGATTGTCTAGGAATTCTGGTAGGGTGGTGAGGAAGACGGAACGATTCTACGAAGTACATATGTAGGTTGTGCATAAACAACAAACGTGAGTCATTCGCATTCCGCACTGCACAGAATGTATTTTTACTGGGTATATATATTACAGTACAGTATATGTATTGTTCAACTCAATAATGTGCTTAATTTGATCTAATATGAAGCGAGAAAAAAGTTATTTCATTGTTAGTTTATTAAGTTTGTTATTGTATTATTTTACTTGTCGTGTCAGTTTACTGATGGTTAACAGAAACTGACGGTTAAAAGGGTGACGGTTAACCGAGACTCTACTGTACTAATAAAATATTCCGTTCATTTTATTTTGTGATTATTAATTACAGATATTTGCAACATTACAAATAAGCAAATTAATTAAATGAGTTAAAAAAATACTTTTAACATGCTCTTCATGAAAACAAAATATAATTTTTTTTATTCACATCCAAAATGCCATTTGTGCTTATCATACACGTCACAATCAAATTTTCTTTTATTGGTCTGCTGCTTCTTGATGAAGGCTGATTAATTATTGAGTCATTTGATTTTAATTTCATTTTTATCCTCCAGTCATAATTGAAAAAATATAGTGAAAATAGCATAGCTATAAACTTCTAAATGCTTCACTTCATACCTGAAGTAATCACCAGCTTGACAACAGCAAAGCAATATAGACACACGCTAGTTGCTTGTCCCATGACTGCCTGTAAGGGTTGGCAGCCTTGCAGCCCACGTATGTGCGAATGGCGGACACCCCACTTTCCCTTATAGCCGCCTTCCACAACCCAGCCACCGGCGTGCACATGCGCTAGCGAGGCCGGATGGGCTGCCTTTGCCACAGCCTAGTCACGCTGTCTTTGCCACAGCCTAGCCGCATTTGCCGCAGCCTTGCCACGCTGCCCAGCCTTGCGCTGCACAAGCTACATAAACATGCGTTTTTCATTCGAGGGGATCGGCCTACGATAGTTGACAGAGTAGAAAGCTTGAAGCAATCTAATAAGGTTTNGGGGGGGGGGGGGCTGCAGCCCTATAGCAGGAATTGCCACTGCCGGCTGCGCTATCCAGCACAACGTTAACCCTCCTGTGCTACATTTGTATGGCTCCATCAGAGATTGCAGGATTAAAGCTCAACGATAATGACAAGGCCAAATGTTCTGGAGCACTACAGACAAGGTGTATGGCTGCATTTTACAAGGATGTGCTTTGCCATTTGCATTTGCTGCAGGTACTGTCTGTTAGCTCACAGGCTGTGGGCCACGATGTGGGTGTTAGCCATTCAACGATCCTGCGAGTTCTGCACGAGAATTGTATGTACCCCTACCATGCAAGTAAGGTTCACGTTCTTAGCGAACGTGATTACATGTGAATGGTTCCTCCACGAAAAAAATGTTTATCCAAACTTCACATTGACTGTGCTCTTCAAAGATGAGGTCCATTTCACCAGGGGTGGATAAATTCAACATAATGAAGAGCCACATCTGGGCACACGCTAATCCCCACCACATGTACCCCTTGGGCAGTAGGCAACCAATTGTGCCACAGTGTCAACATGTGGGCCGATTTTGTTAATAATCACTTGTTCGGGCATTATTTGCTACCTGACCGCCTCAATGGAGCCTGCTACCTGACATTCCTGCAAGAGGTATTGCCGGAGTTGCTGGGCGAAGTACCTCTTGCCATTCACTACACCATGTGGTTTCAGCATGATGGGGCACCACCACCATTTTCCTGCAGCTGTACGCCACCATCTTTAAGTCACATTTCTGAGCTGCTGGATTGGCATAGGTGTACCCATCCATTGGCCGGCCCGATCTCAGACCTGACAATGTTGGATTTCTGTTTATGGTGTCATGTTAACTCCCTGGTCTAAAAGATTCCTGTGGCTAATGAGGATGAACTCGTCGCATATGTGATAGCCGCATTTGATTCTGTATGCGCCATACCAGACATTTATTCACGGGTATAGGCCAGCCTGATCCACCTTTGCCATTTGTGTCTTGATGATGGGGGGATGGCAATTCGAACAGTTGTTGTAAACGCTGCCATTAATAAATACATACTATGTACACATGTGTCATGCAATACTCCTATCTGCACTCCGTTCCTTGTTCCCTACGCTTGTCATTTACATTAACCATTACATGTGGATATACATCTACGTTGCATGGTGTGAGTGGCAGATGTGTTGCCTACCTCCGCAGGGCTACCCTGCACCTTTGAAACCTTTGATTGGCGTTTTCTCGAAAATGGTTCACCGGAATGAGTTCGGACAAGAGGACCTTTTGTCTTCAGTGTGCCATAGTGGGTCATAATGTGCCTCGACCTTTTCGTTATCACATAGTGTTCCAAAGTTCCCTGCAAAAAGAGTGTGACTACCCCTACTTACGCTATGATAGGAGACAATTTTACCAACCAGATTTACACAGATTTATGATCTCCAATTCGGGAAACACCATTCTGATTTTGGTTGCTCCATCTCAAGTACTTCCTGCAATATTTACATTTATGCCTTTCATAATTCAATTTTCAACACCATGATAGTGTTATCAATGTTATTTTCCACAAGGAATCACCTCCTGGAGTTTGGCACATGAATCCTAGTTCACATTGTAGGTAGTAATGCACATAAATGTAAACAACTTTTTGTGTTCTGTATAATCTTCTGTCTTTCGGGTTCATCATTGTCATTTAGGAATATAAACAAAACCACGTTTCAACCATTTTTTGTTAATTATTTGCACTTCATGTAAGTAGCTAGTATATGCGGAAGCTAGCGCACTTTTAAAAAATATAAATTACCTAATTTCTTAACATAATTACTCAATTTTTCATTAAAATTTTCTGTCACAATTTTTAAAAAATCAAAAAATTACAATTTTTTAAAATTAAAATGCCTTTTTTTTTTTTTTTTTCAAAATTAGTAAAAAGAAATGGCGCCAATTTTTATTCTTCCTTATTTAAAATTTTTTTGCGAAAAGGAAAAAAGCACAAGCAGAAATCCAATTTTTTTTGCAAAATAATCCATTTTTGCCATTAAATTATAAAAATTCTTGTCAAAAAATGTGCTAGCACTTTTTTTAAAAAGTTAGCGCACTTTTTTTAAAATCCAAAATAAAATTTTATTATCAAAATCTTTAATTTTTAACAAAATTTCAAGGATAAAATCATGCAAATTTTCTTCCTACCTTATTAAAAAATATTTTTGATAAGTTGCATAAAGTGAATCCGGTTTTTTTGCAAAATTATTAAAATTGTTTTTTAAAATCTGTGCTTTAAATCCCTTAAATTTTTCAATGAAAAATCAGTCAGTTTTTTAAATTCTAGACCAATAAAACAAAAAATATATATAAAAATGATTGGGATCAAGCGGCACAATAATAATAGACCAGTAAAACAAAAATATATAAAAAATTATTTTTGGGAACAATAATATTAGACCAATAAAACAAATGAAAAACGTTAAAAAATTTACTGGGAGCAAAGTGGCACTAAAATACTATATCAATAAAACAAAAGAAAAACATAAAAAAATTATTGAAAACAAAGTGGCACAATAATACTATACCATTATTATTTTCCATACTAGTACAATAAAAAAAAAACAAGAGTGGGACGAAATGGCAAAAAGTGCCACAATAAGAATTGAATAAATAATAAGTATGAAATTTCAGCGAGTACTACTGTACTCACTGTAAAATTAATTTAAACAAAACTATATTTAGACTAAAGTAATCCTTAGTAATCAATTTTATTGTTTTTAAGACAAATAATATAATTACTTTTATATTTTGCTAAAATTCCAGGGTCTACAATTTTAGACCCTGGAATCAGGCGCGGATTCAGACAATGCTTGCTTGGTTGGAAGGGGGGAGGTCGAGTCCAAATAAAAAGTTTTAACTGAATATGAGGAACAGAAGAACATCTTAGACGTATAGAAATATTGTTCTTTTCTTTGCTTGGGTGTAATTCATGCAATCTATGTAGTTCCCTTATAAACTTTCAAAATATTCTTCGAGAAGGTGGTAAAACATACATAATTAATATATATTGTGAATGAAAATTCCAATATTTCAAAAAATTTGCAAACATTCAACAATAACTATAATAACAAGGATAATGACACATGACATTATATCACAAATATTTGTAAAAATAATTAACAATAACAACACTTAACAAATGTGAACAGGAAATTTTCAACTTGTATCCAGAATGTCCTACATTTAGATAATGAAAATAAAGCAGATTTTCTACACTTTGTTTGTTTTAATACAAAACTTATAAAGCAAATTTAACCCTGTGTAAACTTGCTTTTGCAAATCTTGCAATGACTTTCTCAATATCTACAGTGACATCTTTGTGAATGTTGAGAAGGCCTAGACCCGTCAGTCTGTCCTGTCCTATAGTAGAACGCAACCAAGTCTTCAGTCGCAGAAGAGTCGAAAATGTTCTTTCTTATGTTGCGTTACTTACTGGAAGTGTTGCCTGAATAAGTAGAAGTCTGTNCGCAGAAGAGTCGAAAATGTTCTTTCTTATGTTGCGTTACTTACTGGAAGTGTTGCCTGAATAAGTAGAAGTCTGTAAGTTAAAGGAAAGTTTGTTTTGTCGCAAAATGACAACATTTCTATGGCTGTCTCCGGCAGTCACATGTTGCTGTTTCTGGTAAATGCACTGTAATTTCCAAAGATCCACCTTCGACTGAAGAAGCTGGAACTCTC
Organism: Clitarchus hookeri; assembly: GCA_002778355.1. Lineage (NCBI taxonomy): Eukaryota > Metazoa > Arthropoda > Insecta > Phasmatodea > Phasmatidae > Clitarchus > Clitarchus hookeri. The sequence goes on from NQII01000015.1 coordinate 191,578, forward strand.
ATGTAGTAATCAACTCCAAGAAGATTACCAAATTGGCACACAAGAGCTCTGATGTACTCCTTACATTCATCCTGTGATATGGTAGGAATATTATCCGGAAATAAAAATGGTAAATTAAAATTATCTAATGTGTCTGGAGGAAATCTTTCACCCATATCGTTAATAATATGCTCCAGTAGGGGAATGTATGCACTTAAACTGTAGTATACTTCAAGAGAATCAGTTGCGTAGTATTTACGATTTATCTGCCGACCACACCTGTTGAGCAATAGACAACTGAATACCTAGCTTCTCTGCAATCTCCTCAGCACGCTTCCATATCATGTTGAAGTAATTTTCTGCCTCTTTATGGTGAGTTTTAAGTACAACAATTGTATCTGCTACATTGGATGCACTTTCCTTCAGGTAGAGAGATGGCTATTGGAGAACTTTGCTTAATAGCATGGTCATAGACAAAACATCACTTAGATTGAGTGAAGAGATTTGGGTGGCTCTTAACATCGAGGTCTTGAGGACGAGTCACTTAGAGAAAACAGTGACAAAATTAATTGGCTGTCGCATAGAGCTGATATTGGAGCAGGTGCTTTTGCTGCAGTGTTGCGATCTTCCTCGTCAGAAATTTCTTCCAGAGCATTTACAATCTTGAGAAGGTCCACTGCGAACTGTATGACCCCATTGTGCCTCTCGCAATAACGACGTGCACATATGTTGGTTAATGCCCATCTCAGTTTTTTTAATTACTTCTCTGCACTTGGGATGGGTGAAAAATTCAATAGCTTCCGTCATTATACCTACAGCATTCCTGCAAACAGATACTTTATTTGACTAAACCAAAGAATTGTTCAGTTTATGGCTATAACAACGTGACTTCACAGCATTGGTAAATTTTCCCTGAATTTCCAATACTGCACTACATTTTTCAGACATAATAACAGTACAACTAACAATTCCAATACCTACACACTTGCTCAAAGGGACATTAAGTTCTAGAAGTTTCTGCAGCACACAATTTCCAAGAACTTTTCCAGAGAGGGACAGTTCTTTCTGTAGCTTTACACAATTAGTCCTGTGAGAATCATGATCTTCATCCAGGTTGCTTGCCAAATCTTGGAAAACATAGACAAAGCAGACAAAATCCTCTCTGGTGGTATCTTTATGTACATGAAGGTTTATGCTTATCTCAGATTTGTGGGAAATGTCTGTAGTTTCATCAAACAAAATGCTGTAATGCAAAGCATTCTGTACATTTTCTACAATTTGGCAACAAACCTCAAACCCACAACAAGTTATTAATTGATTTTGGTTAGTTATGCTTATATAGGTGGCACGGGCTGATGCTGTCTCCAAGTGTTTTTCTAGAATTTTGTCTCCAGAATCAACTCTAAATTGTAATAAATTTCAGAAGACTCCTCTATGGCTTTCAGTGTTGTCATCATTGTTCGAAAACAACTTCCCATCGTCCCTGTGGCCCCGGGGAAGTAAATTGTTCCGCCCTCAGAAAATTATTGTTTTTATAATTGGCTTCAGTCATTGTCTATTTTCCTGAATGTTCTTCAGCCTTTGTTGGTTAACTAAATTTGAAACATCTTTTTCTAAAGAATATTTGCCATGAATGAAGTCATCTGCAGCTTATTCCGCTTGTCTGTAGTAGACATTACTGTTGTGTTTATAAATCTCCAGCCTTCCCCATTAAATATTTGAAATTTTTCAAGGGCTCACTTAGCAACCGCTTTAGCTTGGTGGCTTTGTTAATACCTCCAACACCTCCAGTTACGAACCATGGACGGAACTTGCAAAAAAGACCTTTCTCGTGTGGCGAATAGACCAGCCATTTGTATTTCGGGTTCGTCAGATGGTGATTATGCAGATATCTATACTCTTTACCATTCTTGTGAACTGAAAATGGAAATTGGTATCAAGGTGGTGGCATCCAGGGGTTCCGAAGAAGCTTGCATTTGGTGTACTTGTCTATCTTTTGTCCAATATGAAGTCCAATGTAATTTGGAGCAGTATCTACATCCACAGCGATTGCCATAATCAAAGATGACTCAGAATCGGGAGGCTTGGAAGATAAAGATGCAGGAACACTTGTATCTGCTTTGGTATCCATGCTTGATTTGTCATTATCATATTGTTGTGAAAAAGATGAAGTTAAATTTTTGGAAATGTGAGAATCACTACCCTGTGATATAATTTCATTGTTCGCCTCTCATGCTTGATGTTTCTGTGAAGGCTGGAAGAATGAACTGTTCTTAACTTGTTAATTTAATTGCTTCTTAACAGGTTGCTGACCCGCCTAAGAAAAAGAAAAAAACAAAACCATGAATACGATAGACAATATACGAAATTAACCCACACAAGCAACAGTAAATCAAAGGGAATTATTTGAATGTCATAACCCCCAGAGTCACACACATGACAAAGAATCACACAGTCATTATTAGCATTTTATGACATTAATAATTTTGTTTTCGATAGTATCATTACTGCTTATGTAACCCTCTAAATATATTCCTAATACTTGCGACTCATATTTAAGCATAAATTCTTTTAAGTAACCTGTGCTATACTTTTACAGACAATGTAAATATGTGTGTGTGCATGTATGTGTGTGAACAAACACTAAAATAAAATTAGTTAGTTAAGCTAGTTATTTGCATAAACTTTTTCAGTGATGAAGTTTGTGAAATAAAAACAGATTGAAATTGAGTTAATTAACATTTGTCTATTTCAAACTGCAAATAATTTTTATATTATTTGTAAGTGATATACGCTAATTTTACTAAAACAGGTATCTTTGAGACACTTTTGATTATTTGAATTGTATAGAAAGAACTAAAGTAGTTTTGGATTAGACGTGAAATATAGAACATTGTTTATTTAAGCCTTGCATACATTGTGAGTGGTTTAGAGTTATTCAGTGTTTATCTAGAAAATGGTCTTAATTTTAACAATATGTTCATCGGCTTGCTTTGTCACATTAGAATTAAATTTTTTTTAAATGTTGTACAAATTATTACCAAGATCAAGATGGTTTTTAGTTGTAAGGTGTTGTCAACCAAATAACCAAAACAATTACGAACCTTTTTTAAGTTCTAATTCTCGTCGCAACGCAACTGGTATAGTGGTTCACCATGAAAAGGTTTAAAATAAGTTGTGAATGTAGTGCTGGTGGCTGGAGGGCTCTGATTGGCTGCTTGTACTATCTATGACACCGCCACCAGCTAGTAGTTGAGGTAGTTTGTAGGTGTCAGCCAAAGTTGCTGAACTTAAACTTTTCCATGGCTGGTGGCCACAACTATCATAACTACCATCACATGATCAATGCCGGCGACCATTCTGAAAGTGTTTCAACGACACCATACATACATGCATGCATGCACAGAAAGATAGAAGAGGTTAACCGCAAATTTGCTGGGTGGTGTCTGTTATTTATTAATTTTTTTATGTTATTGTTATGTTACTGTCACATCTGCATGCTTGAGAATAAATGCAAACTGTTAATTAGATGATGCTGCCAACATACTAATTGTTTTCAGCAACTTCTATTTTGACATCAGAGACAAAGATTACAAAAATACCTATTCATAACAAGGAAAATGTGTGGGATTGTCAAAAACTGTTTTATACCTTCCAACTCAATGCTTGTTTGTAAATAATGACAGCCAAAAATTTAATCTGAATGCACCTGGCGATTTTACTGCCTCAAGTGTGATTTTTAGTATGCTACTTATCCATCAACCATCTAAACTGCAATCTTAGTTTAATCTAAGGGAAGTGCCAGGCCACAAAGTGGTTTAGTCTTCACACCCTCACAGTAGGCCAAATGAGCCAGGTTCCTCCATAATCTAAGCCTGCATACAGTAGTATAGAGTGTAAAGGTAGTATAGAGTGTAAAGGCTGCAGGCCTAGCATGAACCTACCCTTCTCCTCCCTTCCTAACTCCTGGTAGTTAGTTACTAAATTATGGCATATTCCAATTGACTGCACTGGGTGCGCATTCATTGCGCCCTTAAAACATGTGATTGCCCGAAATGAGTGCTTGTTTGTCGGTATTTGCACTGAAACTGCCGCACTGACACTGGAGACAGTGCAGGAAATATTGCACTCCGTGCATACTATTTCAGTGCAGTCGACAATTGGAAGATGGAAAAACAACTGCACTCAGTGCGAATTCCGGTGACTGGAAGACGTGCCACTCGGCCAGTGTGAATTGAGTGCATTCCAGTGCAGTAATTGGAAGATGCTTTTAAGGTGTGCCTCTTCTGAGCCACAAAAAAAAAGCTGCCAATAGTGCCAATATTGTGGCATTGGTTTTCAGAAACAGCGGCCTGCACTTCATCACTGACTATTTTCCAGTCAATCAGAACAGACCAGCCACCAGCATTACCGCCAGATATTTCAATTCTGCCAAGACCTTAAGGCTGAGTTTATAAACTATGCAAGAAATGTAGGAACACATCTACGCAACATAAGAAAATTACAATTGTTTTTAAACCTTGCACGATGTGAGACGTTACCAACAATAATGCAAAATGAAAATATGAAACAAAGTACAAATAAAAATAATTTCTATAATGCCTTTTCGTGAACACATTTTTCCTTTTTCATACATATTTGTTTGGTATACGAGTATACTTTTTTACATTTTTAGCTTTGTTAATTTTCAGGCATATAGTTTTTAAATGCTTGAATAATGAATTTCTAGGAACACTATTAAATTTTCTCAGCAAGATGGAGATACTAAAATATTTTTATATGTAATTATACTCTTCATTTGTGATTTAATGTACAAATGTAGGCATAAATTCATTGTGCAAGCAAATAAAACAATAACAGCAGTGGGTTTGGGTGACATTGGGAATGCATTTTTTTTCTTTTTCCTCACATGGATTTGCTTTTGAATCAAAATATTGTCTTTGGTGCCCATAGTGTTCTAAAGTGTACACTTTAAGATGGCGATGCTAAAATGTTTTTAGAATTCTTCCCTGTACCATTTTCAGCCATGGCCAAAGAGTAGCCCAAAGTCGCCCCGTGTTGGGGTGACTTTGGGCAGTCATCTACATCAGATGCTGTACCGAAGCCATGCTTTCTGAAGTGTTTCTGAATGCCCAGAATTTACACCTTTTTGTATTTTTTTTTCACTTTTTCTGACTGTCTGGAGAATGTTATGGCAGTTATAGAGTTAGCAGAGGTGGTTTTTGCGATCAGTCTTAAAAAAATTATATCTGAAAACTATCATAAATAGAAGCCTAAACCAAATATATTATGGAAAAGGACATTAAAAATGACCATGCAAAAAAATATTGTTTCATCCCTGAAAGAAATAATTTTTTTATTTATAGAAAAACCTTAATTTTCTCTATTTCCTGAGAAAAAGACATCCGGAAAAATATGTTTCTTATGGATTATACTGTTGTGTGCCCTACAGTATGTCATATAAGAAAAATGCAAACGCACACAATTAAAAAATATCATAAAAATTAATGTTTACTGTACTTACAATTTGAAAACAAATTCTATTTTCAGCGTGTTACATTTTTGTAATTTAGCCTGTATACATAGTACGACTTAAAAACAGAAGTTAATTTTTAAGTCTGCTCAATGCCATCCCCACCGCCAACAAGACTGTACCAAAGTCACCTCACATTTTTATTGGCATATTCCTCAGCTCCTATTAGTGGTAGGAGCATCAAATTAAGAGATTTTCTATTTGAGTATATGTACAATGATGTTTTACTGGCCATATATTGATAATGTTACAAATCTCTACTGGAGGCCTGTAATTTTTAAGGTGTGCATTTTTGAAAAAAAATCTTGGTAAACATTTTTGTTCCCCAAGTGATAGTATTAATATTTAAGCTCTTGCTATGTGTATGTCTTAAAACTAGACATTCTAAAGTTATATTCAGTGCAATTTTCAGCTTCCTAGGGGAAACCAGGACTGACTGGTAAAGGTTTAAAACATTTTTCCTAAAAATGCACAAAGTCACCCCAACACACTGAACTGAAATAATAGCCATCTGTACGAGTGTAAAACAATTTTTCAATTTATCACTGCTAATTTAGAAGGTGTAAAACACATGCAAAAATGCAAAAGTTGAGAGTTGACCCACTTTTGCATTTATTTTTGCGTAGTGTATAAACTGTATCTTTGAAGTATGTGCGTTCAACTGTTTGTAGCTTTGCATCTCTTGCATGCTTGCATTTCTTTCAGATATTATATATAATAAATTTTTTATACAATCTGGAATATAATGAATTCAGCATGTGTGTGTGTGTGTGCATGCACATGCATGTGTGCATTTGTAATAACAGATTATATTTTAATAGTATATTATATTAGAACAATATAATCATACCAGAAAAGTTTTATGTTGTAGAAGATAGTGTAGAAAGAGGGTTAGGCAGAAAAAATTATCTTACTTTATGCTTATTTAACACTATTTTTACTCTGAAATTCCATAATTAATCAAATATATCATATATATATATATATATATATACACACACACGAGGGCAAATCAATAAATAGTTACACTTCTACGTTATGGCCATGTATGAAACCACGTATACATAGGCAACACGGCTATGAGAACATACAATATAAGTTCACTTTTCCACATAGTCCCCAAGAGACTGTAAACATTTCTCGGAACTGTCAACCAACTTTTCTATTCCGGATGCGTAGACATCTCCTCCAGCGATATGTAACCACCCGGAGACAGCTGCTTTCACCTCCTCATCGTTTTGGAATCGTCGTCCACCGAGATCCTTTTTCAGCTTACCGAAAACATGAAAATCACATGGCGCTAAGTCTGGACTGTATGGAGGATGTTGCCATACCTCCCACTTGAATCGCTGCAGCAGTTCGGACGTTTGGCGGGCCATGTGAAGTGTTGCGTTATCATGCAACAAAATCAAACCGGCGCTTCTCTTTAATTGCTTTGCGCAACCAGTTCAATGATGAGGAGGTGAAAGCAGCTGTCTCCGGGTTACATAGCGCTGGAGGAGATGTCTACGCATCCGGAATCGAAAAGTTGGTTGACCGTTCCGAGAAATGTGTACAGTCTCTTGGGGACTATGTGAAAAAGTGAACTTAAATTGTATGTCGTCATAGCCGTGTTGCCTATGTATAGGTGGTTTCATACATGGCCATAACGTGGAAGTGAAACTAATTTATTGATTTGCCCTCGTATATATCATTGGATTAATTATTATTTTATTCTTTGTTGTAAATTATATAAACATTATAATCTAAATAACTAGAGTATAAATACCAATCTTTTTTGTGTATTTTATCTTTTGTTATGTAAATGGACATCTTTATACCTTGGAGCAATATCTGTAAGAATAGTTCATTTTATACATTGTTAAATTCTCTTTTTATTAATTAATGAATTTTTTATATATAACACAAAATAATTTAAACTGTTGTTTGTGAAAAATTAAACCCCTTCTCTCAAAAGGGGTTAAGAGGTGATGAAACAAGTACTTTATTTATAAATAAATATTACTTATATTGTTAAATTTTTTTCTAACACAAATAGAGATAAGTTTTGCAGGTATTTATTTTTTATATTACACAAATGGATCCCACAGCTTTTGATTCCAAAAATTTAGATTTATTTTATAACAATAAAAAACATTACCAACAAGCAAGAGAACAATGAAAGAGTTTGTTAGATGAAGAATACCAAACAGAAAGAATGCTTAGATTTAATAATGCTTAAGAATAGATGTGTTAAAATTATGGTTTACAATAAAGAAAACAATAGATTTGCATAGTTAATGGAGTTGGGTAACAAAAATGGAAATAAATTTATTGCAAGAATTTTATATGCTGTTAATAATTGTTTTGAAGAAGGAGATTTAGAAGATAAGGAAGATATAATTTTAGATAGTAAAACAGGCAATGGTTTTTAAAGTAACATTGATTTTAATGATTAATGTGGTTGCAGATTTAAAAGAAATACCTGATAAAACTTGTTAATGAATGAATGAGCAAACGATCAAACATAATATTCGGATGTTAAAATATTAGTAAGTGAATGGAAAATTTTAGATGGTGTAATAATTGTAAGTCTTTATTAAAGAATTTTAATTGTTTTTATGGAAGTGCAATAGTAGTGAATCAATATTTTGATAATTACCAGCCTCCTGGCCAGCAGTGTACAAAGAAACAGAAGCACAGAGACCATGAAGTTAATTCCAACTTTTGCAGCCCGCTTGCCAGCAGCAATGAAATACACGCTCGAACAACTGCTGCAATAATTACGTGTTCACTGGATGATAATTAAATGTGTGTAAATAAAATGTTGAAGTGACAAAGACCAGAAATTCAGTTGTTTTTTAAAGTTAATTTATTTTCTCTTAGTTCATGTCACACTTATTACAAGAAACACTTCACTTTTATTCACGACGAGTTTTTATCACTATGCGCTTGCCGAGTCACAAAAATTGCACCACCAATTTTCTGCATTAATTTTAACTGAGTTAATGAAACTTATGTCCGGTAATGCATACGCATACCGTACGAGCTAAGGCACAAGTCTGTAGCTAGAAGGCCTTGTTGCCGCCTCGCGTAGGTCTTAAAAATTTACATATTGATCTAAATTTTTTAAGGTTAAAAGTCCAAATGAAGGAAATACTTTCTCTTTGTGGCCTTTGACCTACGCAAGTGAAATTTTGCCGCTCGCTTACCTTACATTCATAGATTTTTACCGGACCACCACAACCATGACCTTCCCGTCTGGTGTCCCGACGATTTCTGTTACCCACATCATGATGCCGGGCACCCCACATTGACAAACGAGCTGACTCCTGATTGGCCCAGCCTGCTTGCCTGATGTATCGTGCTACTGTCGACCTAATCACCTGCCGCCGCCGGGGTGCCAACCTGACATTTTTTCCTACCTGCAAAGTAAAACAAACTAAATGCCACAGCAGAAAAATATTAGTATATAACCCCAAATTAATATAAAATTAGTGTCTTGCAATATAGAACAGACTTAAGTAATTCATTAGCATAAAATAACCAATATTACCCTTTACAAAATTAGATTTGACAATGCCCTTCTTTTTTATTTCTATACAAGCCTATAGACAACACAATTTGTATAAAAAGTGCATTAAAAATAATTCCCCTTATTTTTGGGGAAAGTAGAAAAAAAATTAACCCAGTGTTCTTAGTAACCTGCAATTTCACAATTTTTACAATAAATGGTAATTAATGTGTAATGAAAACAAACACTTTTGTAATCAATATTTCAACAAGAAATTCCACAATTAATGTGTTTATAAAATATAAACACTTTTTTGTGAAGGAAATGATATATTTTTACAGTGTACAAAGAAATTAAAAAATAACACAAAAAATTGTTTATACTTTAAAAATAATTCTGCCAATAGAAGCAAATATATGTTTTAACAATTATTCAGTAAGTAAATTGTTTATATAAACTAAACATTTTTTTTGTTAAGAAAATAATATATTTTTTTTACATAAATACATTTACATTTCACAATAAATTAATTTTATGTTTCTATCACAAAATTACAAGAGAAAATATTTTGTTTTATAGTTTGTGTGTTAAAATAATAGTTAATTTTTTATGAACAAATTAATTTTAAATAGTATATTTTTTTATCCTGTAAATTATTTTTAAAAATTTAGATTTTTTTTTGAGATTTAAATTAATTTTGCTTTTGTCATTATTTATTATTTATATAATTATTTATAATAGTATTTATTTTATTGAATTTTTTATTAAAATTTAATAAAAATGTAATAAAAAATAAATAATTACATAATAAATAATTTAGAATTATTTTTATAGTAATTTATAAGCTAAAGAAAATAGACTTTTTAAAAATAATTTCTTTATAAAAATAAACTTTTTTAACACATAAAATCTCAAAAATTTAATTACTCTCGCAATTTTGTGATACAAATATATTGTTATTTTATTGTGAAATGTAAATGTATTTTTGTAAAAAATGTATTACTTTTTTAACAAAAATGTTTTTTTGTTTTTATTAACAACTTAATTTCTGAATATTGTTAAAATATATGTTCGCTACTATTGTTAAAATAACTTTAAGTTTCTAAAAAAAATATTTTCTTTAAAAAAATATTTATTTTTTTAAACAAATTAATTACCGAATGATTGTTAAAATATTGATTCACTACTATTGTTAGCATTATTTTAAAAAATATTAATTTTTTTAAAAATTCATTTGTACTTTGTAAAAATATATTATTTTCTATAAAAAAAAGTGTTTATAATATATTTACAAGTTAATTACCGAATTATTGTTAAAATGTCAATTAAAAAGTGTTTTTTAACAAATTAAGTTCTAAATTGTTTTTAAAATATTCATTAAAAGTGTTTATTTTTATTAAAAAATTAATTATTGAATTATTGTAAAAATGTTGATTTGGTACTATTGAATTTCCATAAAAACAAATTAAATTATTTGAAGACTTAGAATTGTTACAATATCTACAATTTTCCATTAACTTACAAGTGTTTTAACTAAATAATGTTTTAACACCAGAATATTATGTTTGTTCGTTCATTTGCTCGTTCATTCACTTGTTCTGTTGTTCATTTGTTTGCTCGCTTGCTTGTTTGTTTTTTTATTAGCTCATTCATTTGTTAACATGATTTATTGAACAGATTTTATTAACAAATTTATCGAACAGATATTTTTACAGGCACTCCTTTTAAATATGCAACCACATTTAAAATCCCACAGTCATAAAACTTAATGTTACTTAAAATATGTATATTAAACAAGAAAAATTAAAAAATACGTATTATCTTTTTTTTCCAATAATATGGATAACTAACCACTGCCTGTTTTATTATCTAATTTACACCTACTTTATCTTCTATATCTTCTTTAAAACTAGTACAGTAGAGTCCCGCTAATCCGAACTTCCTGTTAATCTGAACAAACGAAAATACAGTAGGTTGGAAAAAATCAAAACAAAAATACTACCCCATATTCCGTTTATTAGTTATCTGTATACATTGTATGTAAACAGTAATTATAGTACTTATAAATATTATTGCAACATCTGCAGCCATCCATTCATCGACGTAAATTTTGACTGCTTCTTCACGCCTAGGAATTTGCTGCATGAGGTGAAGAATATTTTCTGTCCCACTGTTTTCATCTGGATTTTCAATGAAGGTCAATGTAGGCCATATTTTCTTCCAGGATTTTTTCAAAGATTGTTCAGTCACACTGTCCCAGGACTCAGCAGACCAGTAAACCACGTCCTTGATGTTCACTTCTGTAATCTTTTGTAGTAGGGACAGGGAGTCATCCTGATCCTCTATTAAAGTGGATAAAAATATCTTCTTGTAGCAGAGTTTCATTGTTTGGAAAACTCCCTGGTCCATTGACTGCAGCAGAGGAGTAACGTTGGGTGGGAGGAACATGGCCTTTATTTCACCACAAGTCAGTTCATTCACTTCTGGTCTATCAGGAGCAGAGCTCAGACTGGCAAATCATTTTCTTTATTAAATCCTGTCACAGCTGGCACAAACTGTTTTTCGAACCATTCTTTAAAAAGACTCCCATTCATCCAAGCCTTTTTTTGGTTCTTGTAGTAAACAGGAAGAAAATTCATATTAATGTTTTTGAATGCTTGAGGTTTTGCTGACTTTACGATAACCATTAATGGCAGCTTGTGGTTACCTGTTGCATTGCAGCACGCCATTAATGTGACACTTTCCTTACTCATTTCAAAGCCTGGGGCCCGGGACTCATCTCTTGATGCGAGACTTTTATTTGGAAGTGCATTAAAGTTTAGACATGTTTCGTCAGGATTATAAATTTCCTGAGGAGAATAATTACCTGCCGATATCAAATTGGAAAACTCGGTAATGTATTCTTTGGCCGCAGCGTAATCAGCTGATAATATCTCTCCCGTTATTGTTAGTTCACGAATCCTGTGATAGTTTTTTCCACCTGTCAAGCCAACCAATGCTTGCCGTGAATGGAATGTTATCGCCATTTATTAATTTATTAAGGTGGATAGCCTTCTGTTGAATTAGAGGTCCGCTCATAGGTGTGCCCCTTTGTCTCTCTTGCGTAAACCGCAGAAAGTGATTCGTCAACTTTTTCAAACTGTGACGATTTCGATGTTTGTCGAGATTCGAGAGTTTTTTCGGAAGTCGACGCACAAAACTGTTCAAGCTTGGCTCGGTTCTTTTTCCAGTCTGTAATAGTGGCTTTCCCTACACCAAATCCCACTGATAATTTTGTTGCACTCTCCCCTTCATCTAAACGTCTTAAAACTTCTAATTTATCTTTAAGCGTACACGTAGTATGCTTTCTTTTAGTAGCCATTTTTAACAAAGCAATTTACTGCCAGGCACAAACAAGAAAGATGTTTACACGAAAAAAACACGACACACGATGTGAACCCAATAAAAGTGTGTGTAAACAACTAACAAAAGCAAGTCAGAGAGTGCGTTGTGCAGGTGCAGTGATATATGCCTCAAGGTCACTCACCCTCCTCATCCCAAACACCGGAACCACTTTCGCACACTCCACCATACTAATACTTTCGACCCAGTGCATCTGTACTCAATACATATGTATTATTAAATTAACTGCTTGGTACTCCATTAAATAAGGTATTTCGGTTAATCCGAAAATCTGGTAATCCGAACTGGCTTCTGTCCCAATTAATTCGGATTAATGGGACTTTAATGTATTAATAGCATATAAAATTCTTGCAATATATTTATTTTGATTTTCTTTATCCAATTCCATTAACTCTGCACACATAAATTATTAAGCATTATTATATGTAAGCTTTCTGTTTGGTATTCTTTGTTTAACAAACAAATTTAATTCTTCTCTTATTTGTTGGTAATGTTTTAATTCTTATAAAATAATTTTAAAATGTTAGAATTAAAACTTTTTTGCAGTGTTTCAATGGCTCTACAAAAAGCCTGCAAAGTTTGTTGTAACTATTTACATTTAACAATAGCCTTTTAATGCTTATTTTGCTCCACTATAAATTTGTTTTTACAACAAAATGTACAGCTAACTTTCCATCATAATACATGATCTAATATAGAATAAGTATATACTTTGTCAGAATGTTTATAACACGACCACATTTAGGCTACTGTAAACTACAAATGTTACCTGCATTTTGACTGCAATAAAAAATTGAAAGGAATAGTAGTGAAAAATATAATGGATATCTTACAAATAATGTTATAGATTTAATGGTAAGCAACAATTGTCAACATCAGTAACTGTAAAAATACTGGAAACAAATATTAATTTTAAGACTAAAACAAATGATCTGTAATCAAGGCGAAGGTCACACAGAACACAAAACTACATCATTCAGATATGTTCAGCACTGTACATGGTTAATTTGTCTCAAAACTTTTTCCGATTGCATACTCTTCCTGATAAAAGTAAAATGTCAGTGTAAGTAAACCACAACAGCTTTTTTTTCTGTGTTTCACTCCGACTGCCTACTTTGAATAATAAGCTGAGGCTGTTCATTGTAAATTGGGCATTTTTGAAAGCCCTGCTTAAGATCTACATGTATGTGCATTGTGTATTCTTTCACCATATGTAAAATTAATATTGCTGTAGGTCTGATCACATGTGAAACTTTATAATTATTATAAAATTGTTTAGTTCACAAATTGTGTGTTTGAAAAAAATCAGAAAGCAAAAAAGAAAGCATTTAAGTATTAACGAATGTTTATCAAATGCTTTTATTTCACCATTAGGACATGGAACTACTTTCTCTCCATTGTTACCAGCCCTACTGGGTGCATGCCACTGGTGTGCCAGTTAAAATATTTACACGTAGTTGCAGTGACATTTTTTTAAGTTTGATTTCAAAAGTACTTAATCAATATTGAACAGTCTGTAAATGAAAAGTAATGTCTAAAGATGAGATTTTTCTGCATTGGTTGAGTGATTATATATAATTACAGGAGCGTCTTTTTGGTTAAAATTTTATTATTTTTGTAATAATTTACAGAGATGTATGAACATATTTCACTTTGGTAACCATTAAATTTAATATCTTTGAATATGGCTGCCATAACATATTCATAATCACAAGTAATTCAGTTTTTTGTGTAACCGCGCTTCTAAGATTAAGCGGATTTGTGTAGCTGCCGCTGCCATGAGCTACTGAAAAATGTCTCAACATGCCACCAATAGATAAACAAGAGGAGAAATGGTTTGAGAGAGACATATAGATAAAATTTTATGCTTCCTCTCAATGTTATACATGTCTGCTCCACCTTTTTTTAAATAAAAAAATTAACACCTTTTTACTTTTTCTTCTGCGCATTTGCAGAAATTATCAGTAGCATATTACTTTATAATTTTTTTAAATAAAAATATTTCAAATTTAGGAAAGATAATTACGGTATCATTTGCAAAAATGTTTAAAGATTCATCAGAAAAAATTTTAAGTCATTTGTTGAGTAGATTTTGACTGGTTGCGAGTTTAGTTTGAAAAAATTTTCGGCAGTGTGATGCCAACAATGGCTATTTTTGCTTTCTTCCAGCATAGGAATCGGGGGAGTAAACACAGATAACCATTTTCACCCCGCTTTGCAGCCTGCCCTGTACAATGTCCCCTCTAGATGTATAACTATATATATATATACATCCTCATTGGTTTGTTTCCTTAACATTTTTATTTTCTGATCTCATACCAATAATTATTCATAGTATTGCATTGTAAATTGTATAATTATTTTGAAATATTTGCCAAATGATGTATAGATACCACCATAAAAAAATCAGCAAACCAATTCTGAAAGCAAAATTTTGACGCATTCTGCGTCCCTATATTTTATTCGTCAGAACACCCGCTCTGGCGGAGCTCGCAGCCGGACGACCGCAATAAGGATTAAGGGTTTTGTGGACGTGCCGGAAGAGGGACACCAGGAGCCTCGCAGCTGCTAAGGCACGCTACCAAAGGTTTCGGCATGTGCAACTGTTCCTGCACGTGCAGATGACATCCGGAGACAACGGAAAGCACCAGGGCGCGGACACAGCCGCATTTTGCAGCTGCCCAAGGGACACCGAGATCCCACCACCAGCTGCGCCTGTCCCGGGCTTGTACCGCAATAAACCATGAGAGCTTTTAGCGGACGTGCGTGCAGAACGGGACAATAAACTTCCAGGCCAGAACCAAGGGACGACGCCAGGCCGGCTGCGGACCACACGAGCAGCGGCCACGTGTTTTATGACCCGGAGGGTCGACAAGCACTCCGGACACGTGCAGAGATGGGGCAAGTTGAATATGGTGATGGACGCTACAAAACCACACGAAGGGGGGAGCAACAGGGCAGTCAGTGGAGAGACGTCGAATCAGTCAGTCGCGGATCGAGCAGTCAGTCAGTCAGCCGGAGTCAGTCGAGGATCGAGAATGCATCACGACGTCGACCTCAGTCGGAGGCCGTCAAGCGGGACGTGCAGCGGGAAGCATTCGAGAAAAGTCAGTCAGACTTCGTCAAACGCAGAGCCCTGCGTTGGACCCGGGAAGAAGGAACTTTGAAGCCAGGCGCCGATACGCCCACCAAGTTCGAGAGCAGTTCCAAGCCGCCAGCCGAGGGAATTCAGCGCTGCAGTGTCAGATAAGTAGTTCTACATCAAGTGCAAAGAATTCCCCCCCTCCCCTCCGCGACGCCAGTCGCGGCGTCAAACCATACGTAGCCTACATGGGAAAAGGGAGGGAGTTTGTCTCTTGAGTTCATGTACCAGTTAACCTGTTCAAGCAACGCTAAAACTCGATTATGTGAACTCAAACAAAGCCAGTGTATGTTATTAGTAAATCGGACCTAGAGACAGCAGTGTCGACGTATTCCTACGCCCTATCACTGAGGGCTAGCATCATGTGCTGGCGCCTCACGCCGCAGAGCAGAATCAATACCTACTTCCAAACTTCAGCATTTGGCAGGTATCAATTTTTGGCGCCCAACTGTGGGACCCGCTGAAGTCTGTATAGATGGAAGCAAGGACAAACTGGAGCACCCGGGAGTAAAGGAATCTTGCCCCGAGAGCTAGCACATTTATGACTTCAAGGGGGTCATAAAATTAAAATTAAAATACAATTAACCCTCGTGGTGCCCAGTACCGACAATAGAACCGAGGGAGCAGATCTAGGCAATAAACCAGACGAGAAAAGGGCAGGCGCAGGCATGCGTGGAGTTTAGAAGGAAGGCGGAGAATAATAGAAACTCCCCCTAGTGGGTTACTAGGTCACCAGGCGGTGAACGGTAACGAGCCAGCCAGGCTAAACACAGATGTCAGGGAGGCTATGACAAAACACCCTGTAGCGTCCAGCAATATTACTTTAAGGAGTCCCAATTAACGAGGGAGAAATTAGCGAACGGGAGAGGAAACGCGGAGGAGATGCCAGGCGCGGGCAGAAGGACGTATTAGCGAAGAAAGGAAGGTCTATTTCACTGGATGGTGAAAAAGGACGAGGTGTCAGGCAGACAGGTAATTACCGTGCCGACGAACGACGAGAAAAACGAAGCATAAATTTGCGAACGGGAGCGGAAACGTGGAGTGGATGCCAGTAGCGGGCAGGAGGACGTATTAGCGAAGATAGGGCTCTTTCACTGGATGGTGAAAAGGACGTGGGTTCAGGCGGACGGGTAAACTACCGCGCCGACAAACTACAGTAACCGGAGCGCCGGTGAAAGATAAAATAGGAAAAAAAGTAAGTACTAATTCCTTGGATGGGGAATAGCGACATTTTCCGAACAAGTATACCAGTATTTCCGCCCGCCATAAGACCACTCGGATGAGCGGCAGAGAAAGGGCAGGAAAAATAGTTCACTGTATGGTACAGAGACTGCGAGATAGGGGTAAAAGCAAGATGCCAAAACAAACCCAGTAATATCGCGCAGTCGGTGCCCGAAGATAAACAAAATTACAGTAACCGGAGCGCCGGGGAAATATTCCCTGGATGGGGAATAGTGACCCTTTTCCGAACATGTATACCAGTATTTCCGCCCGCCATAAGACCACTCGGATGAGCGGCAGAGAAAGGGCAGGAAAATAGTTCACTGTATGGTACAGAGACTGCGAGATAAGGGTAAAAGCAAGCTGCCAAATAAACCCAGTAAGATCGCGCAGTCGGTGCCCGAAGATAAACAAACCCGGGAGTGCGCGCGGGAGTTAAAGGCCAGCCAGGCCTGAAGGCCACGAAGCTTAACGTGTACGGGAAGCCGCGTGTGAAGAAGACGAAGCGAGATAAAACGGACGACGAGAAGGCGAAAAGAGGCAAGCGAAGAGAAACGCTAGAAAATGGCAGTCTAGCGAGCGCGGGGATAGACGTGGGAGACAACGACGCGAGAGGGAGCGGCCGCGGAGAAAAT
>NQII01000015.1:213505-276190 GCA_002778355.1 Clitarchus hookeri
AAGTAGTTCTACACCAAGTGCGAAGAATCTTCCCCCCCCCCCCCACGACGCCAGTCGCGGCGTCAAACCATACGTAGCCTACATGGGAAAAGGGAGGGAGTTTGTCTCTTGAGTTCATGTACCAGTTAACCTGTTCAAGCAACAATAAAACTCGATTATGTGAACTCACACAAAGCCAGTGTATGTGATTAGTAAATTGGACCTAGTGACAGCAGTGTCGACGTATTCCTACGCCCTATCACTGAGGGCTAGCATCATGTGCTGGCGCCTCACGCCGCAGAGCAGAATCAATACCTACTTCCAAACTTCAGCATTTGGCAGGTATCAATTTCTTGATTTTGATTTGTTATGATCATGGTAAAATTGTAATGTTTTGCATGATCTGTGAACAATTCAAGGAAAAGCATTCAGTGTTTTCTTTAATTACTAGCTGCTGCAGTTTCAGAAGAGAAAATTTGTCCTCATGCAATATTACCTAGTGCCATAAACTGTGTGCAGAAGAGATAAAATTAAGAAATGCAGAACCAGGAAAATCATTAGCAGAAAATACACTGCAGTCACTGAAAAAAGCAGCACAGGCCATTTACAGATTTTAACTGGCCGTGTGAGCTATACAAAAAAAATTTTGAGATAGGTAAAACATTTGACAAAAATATTCTGAATTCACTAGATTCATTGTCAATGTTGTGCAGAAGAAATGTAAATAAAAATATAATATATGATGATATGGCAGTGCTGTTATTAAATAAGTTATGCGCAATATTTGTTTTGAAGGTAATGTGCACAATGATTTTGTGGTGTTAGAATAATTTTGGAGTATACAAATTTTTTTTTCCAAAATAAGCATTGCTATATGTTTGACTTATCAAAATTTTCATTGTTATATATTTTCAATTTAAAACTGGTTTCAGTTGTGGGATATACTAAGCATGTGTTCATTTGTTATTTTAAAAAGGCTGCTCTATTGTTGATATGGGGTATTAATCTAATAATATTAATTTTTTTCAGCTTAAAGAACATGAAGCACGTCGTTTCTTCCAACAGATCATTTCTGGTGTGGATTATTGTCACAGGCACATGATTGTACACAGAGACCTGAAGCCAGAAAATCTACTACTTGACCACAATCTTCATGTAAAAATAGCAGACTTTGGTATGATAAATTAAGTTGATTTGCTTTTTCAAAAGAAAGAAATAGAATAAGAGTTTATTAGCACCTGTTTACTGTTTTCAAATGAACTATGTCTGTGATTAAAGGGTTGTCCAACATGATGATGGATGGTGAATTTCTACGCACCAGTTGTGGCTCTCCTAACTATGCTGCTCCAGAAGTAATCTCGGGCAAGTTGTATGCTGGGCCAGAAGTGGATATTTGGTCATGTGGGGTCATTCTGTATGCACTTTTATGTGGTACATTACCATTTGATGATGAACATGTGCCAACTCTGTTCCGGAAAATAAAATGTAAGTATGAGGTAATTTCTCATGGTTTAGAATATACACAAACCATTTTTATATGTTAAATACACATGTTATGTAACATATCAAGATAATTTGTGGATTTTTTAAAATTAGTTTCAAATATTTCAATTAACTGTTACCAAAATTACTCTGTCGTCTCATGTATGTATTTTTGATGGTATTATGTTCTCCTTGTTGCTCTCATAACAAACATTTAAATGTTTGCTACAATAAAAATATGACTTTATTAAAATTACTATTTATGTATTGGCTACAGGCAGCAAGCTAGGGAAACCTTGAAATTTTAATTTTTTGTTCTCTCATCCCCCTGGTTCATCAATTTCATCTTCTAGCATACTAGTACCAGATATACCCTCTGTAACTGTGAGACTAAAATTCAGATGACTGTAGACAAAAGTAACTGATTAAACAACAGTAAGTTGGTCAACATTATGTGGAACATAAGCCATATCAATGTTCATGCCAACAGAAAAAAACTCTTTTAGAAGTAAGATGTCTATTTTTTCCAAAAACTCTATATATTTGATTGGAATGGTACATGACACTCTGAAACTTAGGAAAAGTACTCATTCCAAAGATTTTGGTTAGATTAAGCTAGGTTAAGTTTCACTAGAATAACTTTTAATGAGTGGTAATGATACAACCCAATACTGTAATCCGTACTGTCCATGGTAGACAGGTTTGCACACATTGAGACAAGGCAGAACATGTTAAGACTTGTCCTAATGAGTTTCAACTCATTTTTTATAACTTTTGCTCATTCAAATTACAATAGTTAAAAAAAATTTTTTTGGAGTGGAGTGCCTCCAGATAGCTTGGGCCTTAACAGGAGGGTTTTCTAGGCAGTAACAAATAATTCAAAAAGAAAATATACATACGTAATATACAACTAAGTTACAGTATACAATACACAAACATTGAGATAATGTAATGCATTTGGACAAAGGCATACAAGTAGGAGTTTTCCCAGATCTCACCTTCCCTTCCCCTCCACAGTTCCACCAGCACACCTCCATTTTGTAGGGCTGTGTGGGGTGCACCCTAGGGCCTCGGTGTGACTCCAGCAAAGTACCCACAATCTTCATCCCCATCAGCAGGCACCATATCACCTGCTGCAGAGGGAGCAAGATGGTGATGTTGATCTTCCATCCTGGTCAGTCTACTACAGGGAAATTTGGGCTCTGCTGTAGGGTACTTTCAATCTCGTGGACTATCCATGTGTCAAGCAGATGTAATAAAGAGCTAAACTGTTCAAAATTAAAATTAGNATGTAATAAAGAGCTAAACTGTTCAAAATTAAAATTAGTTACATATTACAACATATAACAAATTACAAAAGATAGCTAAGAGGAGGCCCACTGGCCAGCTGTCAATATGGTGAAACAAGCAAAGGTTGACACAAATTCTTTATAATTTTACAGTTGGGTCAAGAAAAAGTTTTGCTAAGGTTAGTCTTATGGTATTTGAGTCAAGTATTATGCTTTTCATAATTCTTCATGAGCGTATCATTGGATGCAGTGGTCCTTTGGGGCATGTTCCAAATAACTTCTATTCTATAGTCCATTTACGGTTACTTCACACTGTTCTGAAGCCCTGCTAAAGTTCTTTTTTCAAGATATTCCTCCGCCTCGTGCAAACAAAGCATTGAAAATTACACTAAATTGACAGTGCACCGTATTCGTGTGCACTCAGTGAAATAATATTTTGCATAAGAACTATTTATTACTAGGCATTACCAACACACATGTTTTCTTACTGTTTTTATTCATATCGATTATAAATTAAATATTATAATTTTTAGATAAAATATAAGTAAAATTTCAAGTTAACCAGAAATAAAATACTGTTTATTTCAACAGAAGTATAAAACGCCTAAGATACATGCACATTTAGGAAACAACCAAACACATCATACATAGGGTGATTTTTCAAATGTTTGATTCAAAATGTGTGAAGAAACCACGAATAGTGTACCTAATGAATTTGTTAGTATTTTCTAAACAAAAAATTCATCTAGTTTCTCTCCTGCCTTGAAGTGATTTTGTGTTGTAAGTAATGTGATATTTATCCAATTTTTTTTTTAAATATTGGCTCTGGTCTTTTCTTTAATTTATAAGTTTCTGTGTGTGTGTGTGTGTTATATTGGTACAAATATCGGACCTGTATTGTAATTTAGAGCCTACTTGGGAATAGTAAGGTGCTAGCATTGAGTCT
Organism: Clitarchus hookeri; assembly: GCA_002778355.1. Lineage (NCBI taxonomy): Eukaryota > Metazoa > Arthropoda > Insecta > Phasmatodea > Phasmatidae > Clitarchus > Clitarchus hookeri. The sequence continues at coordinate 217,202 of NQII01000015.1, forward strand.
GGTTTAAAAGCTACGCAAGTGATATATTTACACTGAAGAGCCAAAAAACTGGTACACGTGCCTAATATTGCGTAGGGCCCCACCGAGCACGCAGAAGTGCCGGAAGACAACGTGGTATGGACTCGACTAATGTCTGAAGGTATTCAGTAGGCAATTTACACCATGAATCCTGCAGGGCAGTTCACAAATCCAATCTGCGCCAATTTGAGAAAGGGTTGCACGTCCGTCATGTTAAATGATTCTCGTCAGTCATCGTTTGTCCCATTCTTTCTGTATACACACACACACAAATAATTAATTTTACACAGTGTTGTTTGTAAATCATTAATGTCTCAAAATTATGAGTTTATGATTGATGCTGACAAAGATGTTAAAGCTCCTGCCTTTGTGCTGTACAAAGTGAAGTGTAGAGGTTCAGCATCAACGATTTTTTATAAAAACTGTTTGTTGTGCAGTTATGGTTATTGGATATAAAAGAGATTAAGGTGGTTGTTGAGTGATGAGTGTCCTGATCTAGTTTAGCTTTGTAGGTAACGAGAAAATTAAAGCTGAATATGGAGCAACTTTTCTCAGACACGCCATACTACAGTTGCAATAATTTTTACATAAAATTTCTCAAGAGCTGTGTATCATTTATAAATCTTTACTTTATATTGCAGCAGTTTACAGTATGTCACAACTGAAAATTTTGAGAAAAATATATTCTATCGTAAAATTTTTTGTGCAAAAATGTTGGCCAGGATGTCATGCCCCCATGGCCACTCGACCACAGCACTTCACTCTTGCTAGTGTGGAATATCTCCACTCTCTTCCCTTCTTGGCATGTTCGTTAGACTCTCTTTTCCGGTTTGAACGGTCTGCACGCTTGTGAGTGTATTGCAGCCGTATAACTAAAACCAACCCAAGATGAGGAAAGAATTCAAATTTTTTGGCTCAATGCACGTCACAAGAAAAATGCCCTCAAAGAAAGAAATAAAATGCTGTTTTATTTATTTGTTTCATTTTGTTTTTTCTCGGTGTAGTTAAGGCAGTATTTTCCTTCTCTACCATTCAACCCATTGTACACACACATGCATTGTAATGTTGCAACCTCGCATTATGGCCAAGATATTTTGTAATATTCCACGTCAAGGTATGACGAATGGAAATTACAACTTGGTTGGCTCAGTTGTGTAGAAGCATAAAACTCTTTAAAAAGGCGCCAAACAAAAATAGTCAAGTTCCGGTTTACTTGTTCTATATGCTTATTTATCAATCAATTGAACCAGTTCACATACAGTCGTCCTGTATGCAGAGTATGAACAGATTTTACAGACAAACAGAAAAAGTAGTAGCTGCACCGCAGTTGTTTATTCAGTGTTGCACGTCCTGAGAATTTAGCTTGCCAAAAGAAAATAGAGGCAGCGACCTCCCACACCAGCAGAGAAATAAACGAGCAAGTTCAAGTTGGCCGGTGTGGGGGTTATGCGCCACGCCCAACGCGGCCTCAGCGAATACTGGTTATCGACTGCTCGTCGGTTGTCTACTGCTCGAGCACTGAGAGTCTACTGCTAAACTGTGATAGGCACACAAGTATTTGTCGCAGCGTGCCTATCCACCCCCCTCTCCACAGAGTATCAAACATAACCAAATATGGGCATAGCGTGTGTCAAGCACGCTCTTCCCACGCTATCCGAACTGCGTCATAGGTAAAAGATAATCCAAACCTTCTAGAACACAAACTGTTGACGCAGTTCGGAAAGCTTATATCACTAATGCTGACGCATAACAAAAACTAAGATTTAGAGAAACTGCAACCGGATGCCCGATAAACAAACTACCATGATAACTAACTCGCACAGCTTTAATTTCAAATACCGATAAAATATTACGAAGGCCCGCTAAACGAAAGAAAATGAACAGCGTATTCTGATAATATATTGTGTCGTTACAACATTTTAGAAAAAACAAAATAAAAAATATCACACAAACCAATATATCTTAGATGTCATGACAAATTGATAACATAATGCTAATATGATAATGGTGCTATTAATTTTGTAACCATACATATGTCACCAATTTCAAGTGATTAATTAATTAACATGTTATGGCTCTATAGTATTAAGACAGGAATGATAATATTAATGAATCAAGATGATAATAGCACATTACCCAGAAGACAGACTAATGAGAATGATTTCCGTGAATTGTTTTAACAAACCCTTAGCTGTAAGAATTCAATTTTTAACTATTTGTTATCAAACTATGCATTTAACATTATGATGTGAGATAATAACTTTTAATAAAGATAACAAGGTAATGACTAATTATGCAAAGTAAATCTAATGAAAAGATCACAAGTTATCTGAGGTGGTCCAGGATGACATGACCACGTGCCCTCCACAGTCTAGATTGAGTTGAGTTGAGAGATTTGGGCGGCTCTTAGCAATGAGATCTTTGATAGCCGATGAGGGTGAAAGAAGTGAGAATGGAGCAGTGTTGGAATGTAAGAGCGGGGGAAATTGGAGATCCCAGAGAAAACTAGCCAACCAGCGGCATCGTCCGGCATCGTCCGGCACGATTCCCACTTACGAAAATCCAGAGTGATCCAGCCAGGGATTGAGCTCGGTTCAATTTGGTGGGAGGCAAGCAGTCTAACCGCTCAGCCACTGTGGCCCCCACAGTCTTGGTGGAAGGTGAAGTGAGATTGCCCAGGTGCCAGTTAACCGTGGGTTAACACAATTAAGAGCACAAGTTCTCAGGTTGTTGTGGGATGTTTGGCCAACGTGGCTGGCAAGCACGGGTGATGGATTTAAGCATGAAAACACTTTGCGTTACACAGTACTGTTAGGGTCACACTGCACAATCATAAATTAATGGACTGAGACTTGTAAAGCAAGATAACACAAGCATTATGATTAAACACTGGTTTATTGGCTGTAACTGTCACATGGTACAAAATTTCCCAATACACAGTCTGATAAAAATGCCACATGCCTTCCACAATAAAAATTTATGTTAATGCTGTCAGTCTATGTTGTGTCCCTCGGAATTACAATAGTATGGTCATGCGCACATGTTGCTGACAGAGATGCAGCTGGATAAGAAAATTGGAGTGGCTGGCCCAAAAGTGTAACACGTGGCTGGCCGGTGGCACAGCAACACTGTCCAATAAAACTAATTTAAGTAGTCCACGCAAGGTGAGTGCACTCATAAGGGTGAAGAGTAAGGTTCTGGTCTAAATTAAATGAACAGCACTAAAAATATCAGTTGAACTCATAAAAGATGCAGGCCCTCCTGGGACATACATCTACCCCTCACCACAGCTACTTGAAAACTGACAACATGATGGCTGGAAGGCAACCTCAGGAAATATCCCTCTGACTGTTACACAAAACCCTTTAAATACAAATAGTGTTGAAGCGATAAAACAAGAATTATTATGCTAAAATTAATATGAAAACAAATTGCCCTTCTCTGGCTTTAACTATATTTCTGAAAATTAAAAGTGTTTGAGATAGTTTTTGCTCAGAGGACCGAGATTATAGTACATCTTGAGGTATTGGAGAGTATGTGACATCATGCTACCCTTCACTCTATTGAATTTACAATTGTTCTTTTTATATTTCACTCAAAAATTCATGTGCACTAGGTTTGTTCGCCAGGTGTTGCTGGGTGTTCACCAGGACTGAGCTAATAGCTGGTATAGGAGGTACGACGACATTGGTAAATCCCCTTCACCCCCTACTTGGCTACGCCAGCCTGGTGAGCTGTAGATAACTCTGATGGGAAGGATTGAGAGTGTTGAGATGGCAGAGGTACCTTGGGCTGGTTGATCACTTTGAGTTGTGGCTCACTCAGTCCACCGCCTGTCATCCCGTCCCTGGTTGGGCGTAGGTCGTACCTCCTCTCGCCTTTTGCCAGCCTGCCAACTGGGTGGTGGGTGGCGGCACCCCTGGCTGTCTGCAATCCGCAGCGCTGCCAGCGCCTGCATTGTCTTGGTGGCCTCTGGTCGTGGGGTTCCTCCAGCTCCTTGGCCACCACTGTAAAGGTGGCATATCCCCACCTGCCCCTGGTGCAGGGAGGTGTTTTCTCTTTGTCCTCCCTGGGTTCCTCCACCCAGAGATCTTGGTCAGGCACCCCAACCTCGAGGCCTCCTGTCTTGGGCTCCTCTATGGTCACTCCTTCTGAAGTGGTGGGGTCAAACAGGCACCTGCGCTCCCCCACGTGCTGCTCATTGGCCGCAAAGTCATGGAATGGTGGCTCTGGCTCCTGCTCCCCGGTGCCCGGCTGTCCTGCACTGGCCTCCATGTAGTCGTATTCACTGGTCAGGGTGAAGGTGGTGATTGCTCAGAATGGTGACTCTAAGTCCGAATCATCTCCTGCCCTTCTGGTGGTGTCGTTCCCTGCTGTCAAGTTGTCACTGCCTTTCTCTTCTATTCCTGCAGCCTGCTGTAGTGCATCTCTATGTTGTTTACTCACTTTTCCTGTTGGAACTTCTCATGGGTAACCATCCTACCCACTTGCGTTACCACTTGTTGGGGGCCTGGCAATGGGGGTCCCAACCCTTCACAGTAGTTATTAGGAGCTGATGACAGAGGTTGCTCCTGGATATACACCCAGTCTCCCTTCTGCAATGGTGGTGGGTGGTGGCTAGAAGTCAGTGTGGTTCATGAGTGGTATTTTCCCTGACGCTCATTTGTAGCTTGCTGCTCATCGGCCATTCTTTCCTGCCTCTCTTCAAGGGCTGTCCTCTATTTCTGCTCTCTGATGTCCCATTCCCCATGTATCCTCAGGCTTTGCCGAAGGACGATTTCTGCGGGAGACATTTCTGTTGCCTCATTGGTCTTATTGCGTAGACAGAATAGTGAGTCTGGCTGTGGTACATCCCACGGGATGTGGTCCTTGCCTAGCCACAATCACCATTGTACTTTCACTTTCTGATTGCGCCTCTTAGTCGAGTTGGCCCTTGAGTGATACGTGGTCACATGCCAGAAATTTCACAGTCGGCATTGGTGTCTCCATTTCTGCCCCACAAACTGCATGCTGTTGTCTGACAGGATTGTTTGGGCGTAGCTACACTTATGGAACTATTCATTCTGCAGCAACATTCCTACAAAATGTGCTCTTACATTACTAGTTGTGTAGACTTGTGTCCACTATGTGCACAAGTCCGTCACTACCATGATGAAGCACTTTCGCCATGGTATTCTGGGTTATGTGCCCATGACATTTCAGCAGTGCGATGTCCTTAAAGGGTTCTGTGGGGTTCCACAAGTGTTGGCGTTCTTCCCCATCTCGTCGCCTCACCGCCTTCTGTTGACACATGGTGCACTTTCATGCGTACTCCGTTAAGTCCCTGGCTATGACCGGTCATTAGTAGGGCCTTTCTATTGCCCTCCGTGTCTGGTCTGCCCCTGGGTGTCCAGCTAAGTCATGGTCATGGGAGAAAAGTACCACAGTGTTATAGACCTTTTTTGGCATGTAGGTTCACCACTGGGTGTTTTCTTCAGGTGCTCTATTCTGTAAGGTCCCTCTACTACTTGCCAAGTGTCACATGCTTTGCACCCACATTTGTCTTTCTTCTGTTCCATTTCTGTTGATGTCTGCTGGGCCCTCTGAACTTTCTCCTTCATGTCTTCCAGAAAAGATTANATCTGGATTGCGTGATAATTCACCGGCAGTTGGTTCGCCTGTAATGCCACATGCTTGATAGTTAACTCAAAAGACTGCAGGTACAGCACCCAGCAGATCAATTTGCCTTTTTGCCCCTGAATGCTATACAGCCTCATCAGTGCTTGAATGTTGGTATGTATAGAAAATGGTTTGCCTTCCAGGTGGGGTCAGTACTTCATCACCCAGACTATGGCGATACATTCCTGCTCATCATTGTGGTAATGCCTTTCCACTTCTCCGAACTTTGCGCTTGCATAGTTGATCACCATCTTATCCCCATTGTCATCCACCTGATAGGGAACTGCCCCTTCATCTAGTTCACTTGCGCCCGTTTCTACAAACAGTCTGCGGGTCTGGTCAATACAGACTAGGGTGTGACACTGGGTAAATGCGACATTCACGGCACCGAACACCTCTTTCACCTTGGGGTTCCACCTATACAGTCTATGGGGTGACAAGGCCACGGCGAAGTTGTGTACAATGTGTCTGAGCCAGTTTATTAACCCAATGAATTGTTTCATTTGCTTACGTATTGTGGGGATCTTGGCCTCTTCAATTTTTCTTAGCTCTTTGGGTTGTATTCAGTGTTAAACAATATGTTACAGTCAGTTTTATAGACATCCAAAAGTTGTAAGAAGACTAACTTTTTAATGTATTATCCAAAAGCTTAAATATACAATGTCAAATACGGTTCACAATGATTCGCAATTACATTTCAAGTCCACCTCAGATGCTGGTATTAAGAAAACATAGCTACTTTTTTTTCTGGGAAGAAGATTACCTCCAGATAATTACTACATTTAGCTAGAACTATGATGCATTTTGCACAAAAGTAAGAAATAATCTGAAATATCATTAAAATGCATATATTTGGTATTAATGTACCACAAATGAAAAAAATTTATACTACAGTTGTTGTGAACATTTACTACTGATTGATCACTGATCTTATGAAGCCTAAAAGCAAAGTAGCCATGTTGCAGGTACCACGATATTACTATTTTAAATATTTATTGGGGGCCTTGTTGGCTGTGCTGTCAGCACACTGCGCTCCCACCAAGGTGATTCGGGTTCAATCCTCGAGAATCATTGACCCAGATGTTTGCATGTCAGAAAGGAAGTGGACGTTGATGATGGCCAGTGGGTTTTTTTGGGTTACTCTTTGCTTTCCTTGTCTCTGCAGTCTGCTGCAGTTTTTTCTATATTTTATCTCATCTGTGGGAATAGCCAAAATGACAAGTGTCCTTCGCAGTCGTGTGGCCCCACTTATCATTAGCCTTCTCTCATGCGTAATGTCGACACGTGCCATACTTATGTCATGCAGCTTGTATATGTTACAAATATTTATCAACATTCGTGAAGGTAGCCTTACACGTAAATTTATTTCATCTTACTATGATTATGTAAATTGAAACTGTCACATCTTGAAAGGATTTAGCATATTTGTTTTAAATAAAATGTGTACTTAACACATTTAGATGTATACAACATTTTTGTAAGTGTGCCTTTGTTCATGTCTTCTTACTTTAATTGCTATGAAAAATGTGTGTGTTTTTTTAATGTCTTTGAATAAGTGACAGCCTTTTTCAATCTAAATATTGTTTGTAAAATGCAAGTGTGTTAGTTTCATTGTGTTACTGTGTTGTGGTCTGTAAATGCTATTCATTATAATTTGCGGTTTTTTAGCAATGTTATAGCTGGTTACAACATTTGTCTCATGGAACTACAAAGTACGATGCTCAAAAGCTAGCATCTGAATTTCTCTGAATTATTTTTATATCATTAAAAAAAATTTCCTTGGACTGCTGTAGTGTTTTGAAAGAAAAATTTTTACAGTTAGTCTGACAGAATGCACTATAATTGTTCCCATATGTGTCAATAAATTATGAACTTCTTAAAAAATAAACACACACAATGAACAAAAATTTACATTATTTGTTTAAAGCAAATCTTTGAACACATGTGCATGAGACATAAATTTAATTTGGCAATTTGTTTAAAATAATCTATTTTGTTTTTATGCCATGGAACAGTTAATGAATGATAGAAAAACATTCTCTATGATGCAAGTTCAAATAATGCTCATGACTACCTGAATATGAATCAAATATAACACTGCATTATGGGAATTACAATCATTATCCTGTTCAACTTCTGATGGGATATGTCAGAAAAACATAAATGAGAAAAGGAATAATTTGTTTTCTGCTACAGATTCCAGCAAAAAGAGAATTACTTTGACATCAGCAAACAGTGATGCTCCTATTCTGAAGAATACAAGTCCTTTTGTAAATCGGGAAGAAAAATGGTGTATGTTCCTTTCTTCTGACCTAAAGAAAGCATTTTGTACATTTCTTCTAGGTGTCCTCCCAACATTTGAAAAACTGAATGTAATTCTTCAGTTATCATCTCCACAAATTCATATTTTGAGAGAACTGTTGCTTGATTTTCTAAAAGCATTGCTATCAAATTTTGTGATACCAAAAGCTGTGAAAAGTTGCTCATTATTTGAAGTGAACTATCACTCTATTCAGAATCAGAAAGATGACACCAAATTAGTAATAGAAAGTAAAGCAGCAAATATTGTGAAAACACTTGAAGAAAGGAAAAAAGTAGTTTTCTTTGCATCTGTCAGGACTTATTTTGTTACAGCATGTGGTTACATTGTTCATAAATTCCCCATAAAAAATGAAGTCTTGAAAAATGCAGCTGTGGCAAGAGTGAATAATCTCGACAATGCAAACTTTTCTTCTGTTCGCTACTTTGTGGATTTGTTTCCTTTTATTTTGCCTGTACAAGAAGGTGAAACTATGGATGGAGCTTTGGACGAAACTGAAAAACAATTCTCAACTCTTCAGATAGACGACATTTCAGCCCTTAGTGCTACAGGAGATAGTGATGATGTTAAGTGGGCCAAGTTATCCAGGATTTGTGGTGTTGATGGCATTTTAAAATACAATAGAATATGTAGAATAATGTTGTTCATCCTGTCCATTCCACACAGCAATGCAGAATGCAAGCATGTTTTCAGTTTGGTGAAAGGAAACAGGACCCATTTCATATCATCCACGTCTAATGATACTATAGAATCAATTTCGTTTTTGAAGTGTAGGAAATCAGGCTTATGTTATGAACAAAATTTTAGTGCATAATTCCTAAAGAAAGCCAAGAAAGCCACAACTGCTTCTTTAAAACCACAGTGTTACATCTCAACATAAACAGCAGAATACAACAACATAGCAAAAACAGATAATAGTTTTATGACTCCATAGTGTTCTAATTTAATTAGGAAGATAGTTTTAGTTCATTATTTTAGTACAGATTTAAGCAATTAAGCTAACAACGCAATGAAGATGGCTTATAGAAAGCTACGGGCGCTAATTATATCTTTGAAATTGTTGTGCCCTGATGCTTCGTCTCACATTCCACTGAAAGTGGAGAGGTAATAAAATATTAACATATTATGTTTTTTAGTAATGTTATTAATATAGTAAAGCATAATGGATCTTTTTCATTTTAAGTTGTAGTATGTATGGTAAGCCTGCATTGTTTAGTTTAATTTTTATTCAAAAATTTAATAATTTAATTGTGTTTACAAAATTTTTCTAATTATGATTTCCTAAAGTTGGCAGGTATGGATAAGTTTTGGAGGGCGCTAACACTAAGGCATCAGTTATCAGTAATGATAATGTGGTCGATAAACCAGTATATAGGATGGGGCAGAATTCGACAGACAATCTTTTTGAGGTGATTACTTAAATTAAAGTGGGAAATATAGTGGACACTTTCTGCCTAAACTGAATATATAAACCCTTGAAAACTGGATTTTCAAACTATGTTTTTGCATAGTATTGGAAACTATAAGTGAAATTAAATTACAATTCGCCGAACATTGTTTTATGTCATCAGGATCAACAACCTGTAATGAAATTATCATTAATATCTCCCTAATGTAAATAACAGGGGTGGCCACCTTCTTATTGTATTCAACTTTTTTACCCTTGGGAATTATGACCTTTTGATGGTGGTATATTGAGCAGTATGACCTAATGAACAAAAATGGTCCATGTTGAAATTGCCCAGGACCCACTAGTATCATGTAAAATGCACACAAACAGTTTGGCGGCAGATATACAGTTCTAGGTTCATAAACAATACCAATATTTCCTGTAGGGAATCACACACTCACTGTTGCAGAAACAAATAAGGTAGCTTCAGTCCTGTAAGCTTATTAATATATATGATACATGTAACTGTTAAAAATGTCCTTGATCCCAGTATCGTGTTACTGTCAATTTATTATTACAGTATCTATTGCTTAAATGTTTTATGCCTCAGCTAACTCATTATCTACTTGAACAGTCAATAAATATGTACAAGTTTTTATTTGTTCTCTATTGTCANGATCCCAGTATCGTGTTACTGTCAATTTATTATTACAGTATCTATTGCTTAAATGTTTATGCCTCAGCTAACTCATTATCTACTTGAACAGTCAATAAATATGTACAAGTTTTTATTTGTTCTCTATTGTCATCTAATAGTGAACCCATGCAACATATTGGGTATGCTTGTTTCCAGAATCGTAAATAAGTATTTGCTATTGCTTATGGCCATAGTTTGCAATAACCACTTGCTTTTTGGTGATGTTTGCACCTCCGTCCACTGTATTTTCACGAGAAGTATTTAATTGCCCTAATATTTTATAACGATTGTGGTTACGTGACCTCCCATGCTTTTCGGGAAGGTCTGTTCCACCGTCCACCATGCCTATCATCCAAGTGCCCAATGCTGCTGACCAAAACATTGACACCTGCTTTTAGGCAGGGAAATAGCCTCTCTATCTCCAGGGGGGTTGGGGGCGATGCTCCCCTATATGTTATTTAATTATTCCATGTCCGTGAATGTTGCTTGGGTTCTTTTATACTAGATACATATCATTTATTGCCATCCAATTACATTTACAATAAAATTGTTTTAAATTCCATTCAACCCTAGGAGTTTTATATGTTTATACAATGAATTTCCTGTTTAATTATTTGGAAATTTATTTTTTAAATTCCCTTCCACCACAGCACATGGTTAGGAGCAAAAAGAGAAAAGGGGCAGAAGGGTGAAACCTCTCTTGCTGCCTGGACACCACGTATGCCGAAAGTGGCAAGTCGCTCCCTTCATGGTATCATCTGCTCGATATTTAACAAAAATCTTATAATTAAAACCCTTAATAAATGTTAAAAATAATGTAATATTCTTTTAGCTGATGAGAATTAAGTTGCCTGCCATACATTAAACATATCTAATGTAATTTTGGATAATCGCAACACAAACAGTCAAAATGACTCTTTAAATACTGGGGATTATTTGACGAGGCTTTACATAATATCTGAGAATGCTTTTGCTTAAGAATGAAGAATCATGAAGAGTGGTTAAGTAAATAAATTTATAGATAAATTGAACCTCATACAAAAGAAAGAATAAAATCTGCATGGTGTAAATATTGTCCATCAACAAGTAACCACAAAACAAACCCACGTTCGGAAATGTGTGGTTTGGCTGCTATGCGGCTTCAAAGTATTACTGTGTTTTGGACATAGGACACACAGTTAAATACAAATTTATTTAGTAAGATACCTCTACAAAATGTTTTTGGGCTATGTATTTCAGCCGTAGTGTGGATTTGTGGCAACCGTGCAACAGATCCCCCCTCCACCAATTCATCAATTTGAATATGCGGAATCTAGGTGGTCCTGCACATTTCTGTCAAAAGTGCTCAGGAGCTCCAGCCATGTTAGCTGTTAAACCCACAGTGGTACCTCATCCAGAAATGTATGAAAACATCCATTAGGAATACGTGGTATCTCAATCCATTTGGTCTGTTTGGCAGTACAAAGGCCAATGAAATGATCACCCATCATCCCAGCCTCAAAATTTAACACAGAGTGTCGTTGACTGTCGTAAACCATTTGCGCATGCTGATATTCATCCAACTTCACATACCTGTTCTGTAGGGCCTTCTCTAGTGAAAGTACACTCCACTGTGAATAACACCAAGGCTGGGAATGCAGACTGGATTATGTAGCACTGGAGATACCATTGCACAAATATTACTCTCTATGGTTAGTCCTCCACAGCTAATGCTTGTACAGTCTTAATATGGTTCTGATGGAGCTACTATTGGTACACAATAAGCCACATGTTTGCATGATGTGCGTCTAAGTCATACCCCACTTGGTAGGTGCTGTTGGATGACTCCTCTTCGAATCTCAACACTTTGTTCTTAAAATAAAATGTTAGAGCAGAGTGTGGATGGCCCGCATAAAGTTTCAAGACATAATGCAGAAAGGAAATGCGTAAGAACATGTACAGTATTATTTTTTTCAATACAGTAAAATATGGTATGTACACACACACTTACAAAAACTATGTTACACACTTTACATGTTGAAATTATGGAACAATTTAAGCTTAGAAATATGTACTTTCAACTATAAGTATTCTTATAGTCTTCTCCTAGTGACCACAAATGTGAAATGATATGGAATATTTCAGTAGGGAAATCTTTCCACATAATGGTGAGTGACTCAGCCATTGCAATCAGTTTTTCCATATGCAAGCAGCACATCAGTCAATTTGTAGCTGTGTACTGATACATTTTGCCATCCTGCCATCAACAACAAGAACGGAGCACACCACATATGATGTAATAAGTTGCGAACTGTGATAAAGTGCACTTGTTCATGTGCAGGAAAGCTGTAAGGCATAGATAGTCCACCAATCTTGCATTGATGGTTACTGGATTGTGCACCATTGGGAATGCACAAACAATTTGTACCTTATTTTTATCAGCCGATTGCAGCCAAACCAATTGTTTCCAGACATGGATTCTTGCTTGTAAAATGAGTAATTTATTTTCCTGTATCACATATTGCACATTGTCAGTATTTTTTAAACACTTTGTGTGTGTGTGTGTGTGTGTGTGTGTGTGTGTATGTATGCATGCATGCATGTATTTGTGTGTGTGTGTGCACAGGCGTGTGTGTGCACACATGGGTGTGTACACACTAGTGATGCAACGAATGTTGATTTTTCCACATTCGCGAATGTGAATGCGAATATTCACCTCCAACATTCCCGAATGCGAATGTGAATGTTGGTTTTTCAAATATGGGGCCAAAAGCGTGCGCCTACGAACTCAAATTTTACCGCGCGTTTAGAACTGGCCGGCCGGGCGGCCATGTTAAAACCGAGAGTATCACATATGCCCCGACTCCGAACAAAGTAAACCAATCATGATTGCTGGCTTACTGAATGAAGTTAGCTGCTAATAATGTTTTGTAAAGATTTAGTTTGAGGTTACCTTGACGCGTACCGCTCATACCTACCAGTAGTGGCGACGCTATTCTTACCCACGCCTTAAACCGATGGCCTAACGACCAGAGGAATCCCCGAGCTCGAACAAACTGCACCTGTCATGTTGCCTGAGTCACGACGTGANAAACTGCACCTGTCATGTTGTCTGAGTCACGACGTGACGCTGCGAACGCGGGGAGTTCCGGGCATATTATTGCCCCTCGCCACAAGAAATTACAAATCGGGGAAAAACAGTGCACCCCGCCTACCCCTATCCCACCGCAAACACGAGAGGATAAGTCCCAAGTTCTATGGAAAATAGAACAGAAACATATATATACAGGAGCCACAGAGGACAGTTAAGTCAGTTACGTGACAGTTAAGAGAGTTACGCGAGAGTGAAGGACAGTTGAGGTCATTTACGAGAGAGTTACGAGACATTTACGACGGAGCAGCAGCGACAAGACAGTTACGACGGAGTCAGGAGTTACGCCGGAGTCACGAGAGAGTCAGATACGAGGAACGACTAGCGACGAGGAGAGAACTGCACGTCCAGGGATCGAGCCCAGCACTTCCCGGGAGAGACACCGAGACAGCACGACAACGCCAGCCACCAGCATNCCAGCACTTCCCGGGAGAGACACCGAGACAGCACGACAACGCCAGCCACCAGTATTGAGGTAATTTCAGCAACCCGCCTAAACCTCCCCCCTGACACAAACATTCGCCGAGACATGTGTAGGGTGTGGGATAGCTAGATTCCACCGTCCGAGGAGATATAAAAGGGGTTAGGTCTCATAGATGTACAGGTCACTGTAACTTTGGACAATAAAAGTTAAGCATGAATAAACCGAACCCAGTTACGTCTTTGTGTCACCCCTCTTACAGCAGCCCAGGGGTGCCGTTAGCCAGCACCATAACAAATTACTACGTACTCTGCTATCCACCATCCTGTATAGTACAGGTGGGAGCAGCGTTGAGTCAACATACTTAAGTTTTGTTTTTAACTTGTAAAGACTCTATTGTTGTAATTGTACAGTGATAAGTGATATTTCAAAATGAAGCGGTCGTGTGTTAGTGAAGTTTGGACTTATTTTACAATATGTGATGCTGAAAATGTGAAATGTAAAATATGTAATAAACATTACTCGCACAAAGGAAGAACAACATCACGATACTCTTTAGTGGACCTTCGAAACGTAAAAAACGAGTATAATGCTTTAAAGAATATGGAAAATGAAAAGTGAAATGCTTCTACAACAAGTGTTGTGGCCTCCACTTCGCGACAATGTACGAAAACCGACCTGAAACAAATGTCTTTGACTGATTGCGTCGAAAAAACAAAAAAGTGGGATAACAACAATGCCAAGTCTTTGGAAATTGATAATTTAATAAGCGAAATGATTGCTTTAGAGGACTTACCCTTTAGTTTTGTCGAAAGCGTTGGATTTGTCAGACTATTGAACCATCTTTGTCCGTCGTATAATATAAAAAGCCGACAACATTTTTCTTCGTTTATATGTGAGAATTTCTACGGCAAAGTCAAAGATAAAATTTTGGGATTAATTAAGTCATTTGAAAAATTGGCGTTTACAACTGATATTTGGTCTGATTCTTGTTCAGGAATATCTTTGCTGAGTCTTACATGTCATGGTATAACAAAAAACTTTGAGAGAAAAATGATTGTGTTAAACGCAGAGGTATTTAACGATGGCCGACATACTGGTGAAAATATAGCTATAAAACTTGAAACCATGTTGTCGCATTGGGAAATACCTAAAGAAAAAGTGCAATGCATTGTTAGAGATGGTGGCACAAACATGAAAAAAGGTATTTCCTTGTTATTAATTAGAGACATTGATTGTTCGTCACACCAAATTCAGCTGGTTGTCAAGGAGGGGCTTAAGGCACAAGATTCCGTTATAACAGTGATTGCAAAATGTAAAAAGATGGCAACACATTTTCATCACTCAAATGTAGCTCAAGATGAACTGGCTGCTCTACAAGAAAGACTCGATCAGCCAAAGCTGAAAATTATACAAGAGTGTGCTTCAAGATGGAATAGCAGCTTGTATATGTTAGAGCGTATTTTGAAAAACAAAGATTCGTTATGTCTTTATGCTTCCCANTTGTCGCATTGGGAAATACCTAAAGAAAAAGTGCAATGCATTGTTAGAGATGGTGTCACAAACATGAAAAAAGGTGTTTCCTTGTTATTAATTAGAGACATTGATTGTTCATCACACCAAATTCAGCTGGTTGTCAAGGAGGGGCTTAAGGCACAAGATTCCGTTATAACAGTGATTGCAAAATGTAAAAAGATGGCAACACATTTTCATCACTCAAATGTAGCTCAAGATGAACTGGCTGCTCTACAAGAAAGACTCGATCAGCCAAAGCTGAAAATCATACAAGAGTGTGCTACAAGATGGAATAGCAGCTTGTATATGTTAGAGCGTATTTTGAAAAACAAAGATTCGTTATGTCTTTATGCTTCCCAGAATAACAAGATTTCACAACTAACTTCCGAAGAGTGGATTATTGTGGAAAAAATAATAACTTTACTCAGACCTTTTGAAGAAATTACAAAAGAACTAAGTGCAGCCAATATTTCTGTATCCTCAGTAATTCCATTATTGTCCACTTTGGAAAAAATTATTGGTGAATTTGATGTGACCGACGAATGCGTTGGGAATACGATTTTAGTTCTTAAACGAGAACTATGTCGCAGTTTTTCCCATTTGGAAAATGACGTATTGTTTGCTACGGCAACTTTTATTGACCCGAGATACAAATAAAAATTTTAAAAAAATTTTTCAACCAGAGATCAAGTTGTGAAAAATATTTTAGAGTCAATTGGAAACGATGAATCAAGCCTATCGTCTTGTTCAAATCCTAAGCGTGCCAGAATGACTACTCGTCAGATTGAAACATCTGGTTCCAGTGCCAGTCTGACAGAGAAAGCTATATCTTTAAGAGACACCATGAAATTGCTGATGAATTCCAACGAAAGTGAAGAAGAAGAAAATGAATGTACGAACACTATAGAAGTTTTGATAAAAAAAACCATCAATGAATATTTATTAGATAAACGTGTGGAAAATGATGTAGATCCACTTAAATGTTGGGCGGTAAATAATAAGAAGTATGGTATTATTTCTCCCATAGCCAGGCAATATTTAGTAACACCACCCACTAGTGTGCCTAGCGAAAGGGTCTTTAGTGGGGCTGGTCTTCTTTACACACCCCACCGAAATAGGCTGCAAGGAGAAAAGGCATCAAAACTTCTATTTCTGAAGTTTAATATTCCTCTACTCTTATTTAATTACTAAGTGTTTAACTTAATTGTGCTTGGATATAAACAATTTGTATAGTTTTATTTTCCGATTTCAATAACTAATGTTTAATGGGTATCTTAAAAATTATGTAATTAGTGAGTTGGTATTAGTACCAAAGTTAAAATTAACAAAATGTTAAGAACATATTTGTTTTAATTGAAAAGAAGGTTATTATATTGTTTGTTTTTCTTCACAATATATTTTTAACTTTATTCATAAGAAGTCAATTTGGTTTACAATTAAACATGATTACTAGTTCTTTAAAAGATCTCACATATTTGAATAAGATACCCTTTAGGTTGCATAAATGCATATTGTTAAGTGTTTTTACAAAAGATCTCATTTAAAGTTGATTTGTATAATTAAAAAGGTTGGGTTATATCTTATTCCATTGTTTTGTGTTAAAGCAGTTCAATGGTATTTGATCATACAGTTGTGTTATAATATAGTTTAGAAGTTTTAAGAAATTACCTGCCTTAATTTGATTTTGCTTACGTAAATAAGAATAAAAGAATATCAAGAATGTGTTTCTGTTATGTAATCTAGTGAATAACTACAAGGCTGTTTCCCAAATATCATTAAAATACACTCTTATACATAAAAAATATGTTAATAAATAAAAATGTCTTAATCATAGCAGTTGCATTATTATTTAATAAACATTTTTATTTTTCATTGCCATATACATTTGCAAAATATTGGCATCATTTTTGTGAATGGGAATGTGAGTGCGAATATTCGTTGCATCACTAGTACACACACACATATGCATAATTATGTTTTTTGGTGTCACAACTGCCAACAATTAAATATGATTTTTGAATTCACATGAACTAAGAATTCTCTTACAGAAGCAGTCTGAAAATTATACTCTCAAGTGATTACCAGTAATGAACATCTTGATGTATTTCTTTATTATATATAATAAAAGCTGTAGTTGCACTACATGATCAAAAAGTATTCAGATATTCATTGGAAAATGATGTATAAGTTTGGGCCGCCTCCATCGGTAACACTGGCAGTCAATAAGGTGCAGGCCTAACCTTAGCATTGATGACAGCCTGCACTCTCGCAGGCATACTTTCAATCAGGGGGTGGAAGGTTGGGGAATTGGAGCCCATTTCTTGCGGAGTGCCAAAATGAGAAGAGGTATTGATGTGGGTCAGTGTGGTCTAGTCACAAAGTTGGTGTTTTAAAACATCTCAGATTTTCTATAGGTTTCAAATCAGGACTCTGCATAGGCCATCCTATTAGTGGGACATTATTGATGTCAAACTACTGTGGCGTTTTAAAATACATCACCATTATTTTACTGTTAGTACTTCCCTAGTTTTTTTTATTTTTATTTATCTTCTGTGGTATGTGCTTTTTTTGTATTTGTTTGGCAAGTACACCAACATGTACATTCGTATCTACTTTCATCTGTACCCTCTCTGGTGAGTAAGACAACAGTTGCTTCATTGTTCTTTGTCATGCAACAGGTATTAAATTTTTCAGATTGTTTTGTCTCTCGTGAGGGTTCCTGTTCCCGGATCTAGTGTGCTGGGCCCATAACCCAGAGGTCCGTGGATCGAAACCATGCTTTGCTACCAGTTTTATGCCCATGTATTGGCTTCGAACAAACACAAAAATGCCTCGAGTCCTTGGCACAAACCACATAAACAAATACTACAAAAACATAGCAAACAAAGGGGCTTAAATAAATAAACAACGTAATCAGATTATCACCTACCTGCCATACTAACAACTTTGACTAAACATTAACGATACATTAAAGGTACTGTTAATATATTTTGATCACGCATTTCCTTATTGACTATTACATATAGAGAGGGCCAGATTTACTTCTATCTGTCTGTGTGTTCAGACAAGCAGTTGTCAAAGTCTTGCTCAAAACAAAATATACTGATGCTTGTTTCTTAATATGAGCAGTGGACATCTTGCTGGGTATGTGCATTTCGCCACCAAATGGAAGCTCAGTCATCAGCGATACGCACTATACTGGTTCACTTCACATGGTCCTTGCAACACTTTGTTCTGCAAGGAACTCTTAGTGCATGAAGCAACAATTACCTTAATTTTTATATGCCAGCCTGATTCTTCTGTTTTTCCATCGTGAAAATGTCAATCATATAATTGTTATAAGATGATCTGCGACTCTTTTTCTGAAGTAGATCTCATTCTTTGCTGAGAAAAGGAAGAACTAACATTTTATCCTGCCACTAATTGCTATGCAAATATGATTTTATTCACTTTAAAGAGAAAATTACCTTTTGGCTGAAGCACTCGTAGCCGGAACTGTCATTACGAGCTTTGTAAGTTTATAAGTTTTTGGAAATACCTCACTTTATCCTAATATGTTTAGATTATAGCCGTGAAAATCAGTTACACTTTTTTTGTGGATGTTGCTGTCTGTGAACATGATGTACAACTCATTTCTTAAACATGGAAAGTAAAAAATTTCTGTAACCCTCCTTAAGAGATACAAAAATGTCTTATGGAAAATTATTGGTATATTATCGACAATGTCTAATATCCAATAGGCTAAAAAATTTCAGTTTTGGAATTCCAGAAAATCTGTCCGGTAGATTTAAAGTTATAGTGTCAATTATTTGAAAAAAGTCTCTCCTTTGCACCTCCTTACTTTCATCGTCTGTGGAAGAATCTATGTAAACAAGTTTTGCACAGTTTTATATAACTTACAGACTGAACAAGAACAAAATTTTACTTACGTACATAACAATTAATAAAACAGCTTGAAAACAAACAACTTATATTTTCTTTGCAATTGAGCATGTTCCCTGGCTATCACCGCAGCTCCATCATAAATTTTGTGTTACTTAATTCTTTAAACAGTCAAAATATTCTACAATTTGGACAATATGTTGATAAAGACTTATGGCCATTCGATCACCACTTAGGTCAATAATCTTTAAAACCTTTCCTGAAAATTACTATCACTTGAGACATAGCGCAATACTACAGACAACTGTGATTTAACTGTTATGTCTGTTGTCTCAACTATAATGAGTATAATGTCTGTTGTCTCAACCATAATGAGTATATCAAAAGATGCTTGTGATAATACTTTCTTAATTTTACTCATTATTAAATCAGACCATGGAATTATTATGTATTTGTGAGTGTCACTGGACAAACCTGTGAAGACTGTAGAATAATCAAGTTGAATTTTTATCGTAATTTTCACGGTTCATTCAAGAATTCTATATAAATTCTCTTTGTTTCACGAAGTTGTATCCAAATCTTGTTTCTCCAAAAAAACACTTCACTGTTTAAATTACTCACAATTTGCATGTTTTTCATTATTTTCTCATTATGCTCTAAACTTTGAGCTGATAATAACTGCTTAATGCAAATTCAATAGGTACGTGTTTTGCCAAACTGTTTGAGACATTTTAAATATAAAATGTGAGTAAAAGACAATTTGGGCCATTTGTATACTTTTTTTAGATTGTGTAAAATCGTTGAACCCTACGGTATTCCACACCAATTATTATTTTTCAAATAATATGTACGGCCAGCAAAAAGTATCATAATTTCTTGCAGATACACAATCAAATAATATCTGCGTAAGTATGTGGATAAAAATCTGTTTCAGTTGCCTGCTACTTAGAATTATTATTTGTTTTCTTCAAAAGAAAGAACATTGGAAAGAATGTTTTTAATTTGTGTACAACACATGCGCATTTACACAAGAACTCTCTCAGACTGCTGCTACATTGTTATTTGAACATCCAGGACGGTGCTGGAGTTTCTGGTAATTGCGTGGAAGCTGTTTTCACAGCAGCATCCCTTCTACAAGCCGACACAATATGCAGGCGTACGTCGCACGGAAATGCACTTTAAAATGGATTTGAAGATCCTTTTTTAAAATACTGCGAACATATACTCTATCGCCTATTAATGAATGAATGTACTGGCAAAAAGTTGTTAGTAAACTCAGTTAAAACTGAAAAATCGCAATTAACTACAGTAAAACTATATGTGGTATATAGTTCACTTTTTACACTGCTGTATGCTGCCGGCTGGATCGCTTCCACAGTCTAGGAAATTTGCCCCGTCACCCCACTCAGTCCATTTTGTTGTCCATAGAGTAAGACACGAGTCTGTTGGAGGCCGCAGTTTATATACATCAATTAAAGTTATGGTAATGGTTTTGTAGTTAACTAAAGGCAATGAATTGTAATAAATTTTGTATTAACAAAATCTGTATTGGATATATATACGAAAGGTTCTTTGTTCTTACAGGTAGTAAAAATAAAAATATATATAGTCCATTCACGGTTACTTCCAACTTTTATGATGCCCTGCTAAAGTTTTATTTCCAGAATATGTCTCCGTCTCATGGAAACAAAGCTTAACCAAGACTTGAAAATCACACCAAAAGGACAAGGCACCGCATTCGTATACACTCAGTTTAATAACATTTTGCCTCAGAACTATTTCTTACTAGGCATTACCAACATACATATATACCGACTGTTTTCCTTCATATCAGTTATATATGAAATATTTTAATTTATGTACAAAATATAAGTAAAAGTGATATTTTACCAAAAATAAGGTACTTTTATGTTAACAGAAGTATTAAACGCTTGTGATACGTAACATATTTAAGAAATAACCAAACGTGTCATACATGGGGTGATTTTTCAAAGGTTTGATTCAGAAAGTGTGAAGAAACTGTGAATAGACTACAGCTCAGTTATGAAAGGGAAGCTCCGCTTCTGTAGCTTCTTTGGACGCTTCCCCACTAAAATAAACAAACATGCTGGGTGGTCGTAGATGGCACAAAAAAGAAAATAAAATAATAATATAAATACAAGACTTTCTTGTATAATTAAAAATGTATAGGCCCAGAGGAAGACTTAGCTATCCTTAAATAATAAGACATGACTTGTGGTTGTGCGTAATTAAATCGTTTTTTAAATTAATTTTCTCTCAAAACATAAAATATAACGGTCTTGAAGAATTATTTTCATTTCTTTCAAACAAATTGATAGTTTTATATAAACAGAAGAGACAGAATCCAATGAGCCATTAAAAATGAGTCCTCGAAAATTATAGGACATGAAACTTGACGATAAATTAGTTTAAAGCACATCATCATTTTAAGGTATCAGAAAAATAAAAAGTGTCTTTCATGACACAAATTTGACTACCTTTTGTGAGAATGTAAAAGAAATGAATTAATCTTGTTTAAAAGTATTAAAACGGCCCCTGAGATGCATCCCTAACAACTAATGCTGCTAATTTATATTAAATTTAAAAAAAGGTATTAACCTTAAACTCAATGCAAATCATGTTAATACGAGGGTTATTCGAAAAGTGAGGTCCGAATCGCTGCAGCTAATTGAATGTCGCACAAACATTGTAACACGCATCCGCACCGACTCCCGGCATGCCTTGCTCGTCAAACGACGCCATTTGCATTGGTATTGTTGCTGTGTGCTGTTTACAGTGTCAGTTCAATATTTTTAAAACAATTGATCAGCCCGCTGACTGTAAAATACAGTCAGTGATTCAGTTTTTGACAGCAAGGAACGTTTCAGCAGCGAAAGTTCATTGACAGATAAGTCAAGTGTATGGCCCTAATGTGATGAGTGACAGCAAAGTGCGTAAGTGGGTAAGAGCTTTGTAATGACGCAGTATTATTAATTTTCGGGACACGTGTTTCATTTTCTTTCGCTTTGCCAAGCTTTGTATATATTTTTATCAGGTTACAAAATTAAAGCCGCGGTGGTTCGTGTACCGTGATAGTTTGTTTATCAGGCATACGTTTGCCTTTTAACGTTTATCAGGCATCCGGTTGCCGTTTCAGAAAGTTTGGAGTTTTTGTTAAGCGTCAACATTAGATTAGCTTTTTTCAGACTGCGTCGACAGTTTGGCCCTAGAAGTTCGCTTATCTTTATCCTGACGGCGCAGTTAAGCGGGCTACTCAGTTTTGGAAAGTAAGGTCCGATTTCTTATAAAACATAAACCATCACAGATTTTTTCAAAAAACTTTTTTTATTTAATTCTTTACATGTTTCTCTATTTTTCTATATGGTTTCCATATTTGTTTAAATACTTGTGATAACGTTCTACAAGCTTTTGTATGCCTAAGTCATAGACGTCTGGCGCCTGTGAGGATAACAAGTCTGTAACTGCTTCTTTCACCTTTCATCTTCTCTAAAAATTGATCATCTTCCTTATGATATCAGTCCAAAAAATCAAGAGCACAAGCCATTCTTTTTATTTGGTGTTCCTCAGTAAGTAGCCTAGGAACCCAACGTGCGCACAATTTGTGAAACTGCAAATTTTCAGAGACAATTTTGTGCAAAGTTGTCCTACCGACATTCGAAAATTCCAATGCTAAAGTTGAAATTGTGAATGGCCAGTCTTCACGAATCTATTCGTCCACGGCTTTGACCAAATCTTCTGTGATCACTGATGGTCGGCCTGATCGTGGTTCATCATGGACATTTTCCTGTCCATCCTTGAAAGCTCTCACCCACTTACGTACTTTGCTGTCACTCATCACATTTGGGCCATACACTTGACTTATCTGTCAATGAACTTCCGCTGCTGAAACGCTCCTTGCTGTCAAAAACCGAATCACTGACTGTGTTTCACAGTCGGCGGGCTGATCAATTGTTTTAAAAATATTGAACTGACACTGTAAACAGCGCATAGCAACAATACCAATGCAAATGGCGTCGTTTGACGAGCAAGGCATGCCGGGAGTCGGTGCGGATGCGCGTTACAATGTTCGTGCGACATTTGATTATCTACAGCGATTCGGACCTTACTTTCCGAATAACCCTCGTATAATCACAAAGTACATGAAGTACACAGTATAAGTCATGGCAAATTCAAGATTTAAATTATATCAAGAACAAGCTAACTGTTCACAAAATGAAATTAAATTTTATCAACAAATAATTTACACACATTGTTTGAAACCAAAATAGACTATACAAAACTTTCTAAGTCACATGTGCATTGAAAGCAAATATCAACATTCAAAAGGAAATTTCATAGGTAAAGTTTCGTTGAGACTTAGCTGTCCTGATGGCTAGCATGCAGCAGTTGGGAGCCAGGGATGCAGAGGTGGATTCACACATATTTCCCTGGAGACTGGGGAATCGGAGGTGGGTGCACACAGTGTTGCCAGTAAACAAATCTCTCAAAAGGCTGCATGTACCCACACATCAGGAATACACCGAGAAACTGAGACAAACCGAGACCCGCTAACCATATGGTTTTGAAGTGCTGGGTAGGAGAACGAGAACCCTCACTAGAAACAAATAAACAATCTGCAAAATTAATAAATGAATTTAATACCTGTTGCGTGATAGAGAACAACAAAGCAACTGTAGTCTTACTCACCACAGAGGGTACAGACAAAAGTAGATACCAATCTACTTGTTGGTGTCCATGACAAACAAACACCAACAAAAGCACACACCACAGAAGATAATTAAAAATATAAAAAAACATAGGGAACTACAGTGCTTCAACTACAATGACTATAATCACATAAACAGAACTCAAGTTCCGACGAACACAGCCGTCAGAACCAGGCAGCCACACGCCATCTTGATTCACTGGCTGGACAAAAAATGCGTGAAGGAAAGCCCATGGAGCACACAAAAGCTGAATGAAAAGCTTAGAATTTTGAGGATAGATGTCGTTGGCTGTTCATAAGAAATACACTCAAGCGCACACAGGTGGGGGACATAACACGTGAATAGAATACCATTTTTTATATGAAATCACATGCTGACTGCCTGATTACACCCTTAAAATTGCAAGGGAATGCAACTGCAGCAAAGCAAGCATGAAACGCGCTATAAGGAGGTTACAAGCTGAGGAATTTGCGACATAATTATGTGCATCCGTTCGCTAAAGAAACTAATCTCATGAAAAACCTGTCTGCAGGCGACACTGGATTAAAAATGTAACTTTCGAAGCACGGACCAAAACTGTATTGAAATCAAAGTAATGAGAAAATATGTAAACTGTAAAATATTAACAAACAATGATTGAATAAACCGAAATATGTAAATAAGCTCTGATAAATAATTAAATCAACATATACAAAACATTTTATATGATGAGTCATATCAAATAAATACCAAACACGTAGAACGCAATTAATAATCCAATAAATCATAGATTGCTGAACTGAATAATAAATGCATATTTACTGTATAAGTTATATACAAAAATGTAACAAGACAATAACAAATATTACTTGCAATTGTATTTATAAACTTAAATACTGAATTTAGGTTTCAGAAATATTTAGAAACATGCAACAGTTACCCAATAGTAAAATAATGGTGACACACATTAAAAAGGCACACCACTCCTTCACACGCCCTGCAGTATGGACGTTTGCTCGGTTATGTTGAAAGTCATAATGATCATCCCAAAACTGGTCTTCGACAGTAGGAAATGTGAAAGNAATAATGGTGACACACATTAAAAAGGCACACCACTCCTTCACACGCCCTGCAGTTAAAATGTCAACATAAATGTGTGCCTTGACATTGCCATGTAAAGCAACAAGGAGGCCAAGCCCCCTCCAGGAGAAACATGACCACACTGTATCCTTACCACCCCACGAATTAAACAGTTGGCACTATACAGACTGGTAAATGTAGATCACCAGACATTCGCCACACACACACCCTACCATTGGATTGCCACATTGTATATCATGATTCATCACTCCACACAATGGTTTTCCACTGTTCTGTTGTCCAGTTTTAATGCTCCTAACACCATGCAAGGTGGCATTTGGCATTTGTCTGTGTGATATGTGGCATTGAATAGTCATAGTGCTTATAGTAGATTCTGATGCGTTTTGGAATTCCTGATGCGATGGTAGTGATGGATGATTGACAATTTTGTCGTACGACCCCTTTCAACACTCAACGGACTCTGGCGGTCAACATGGGAGCTCGGCCTACACACTTTTGTGTTGTACATGTGTCTTCACGTTTCCACTTCACTCCAACTTTAGAAAGAGTGGACCTAGGGATACTCAGGAGGGTGGAAATATTGTACACAGAATTCTTGCACAAGTAGCACCCGACCACGTTGAAAAGTCCACAAGTTCCCCATTCTGCTGTCTTGCACTGTCTGCTGACTACTGCAATTGCTCTCCATATTTATAAAATATTGTAGTTGCCACATTTTGTTTTCTTAAGAGTAACATAATAGCTGTGTTATGTTGACCTAGTCTGTACAAGTGTAAACTAGAAAGAATACTATTGTTAAATAAATTACTGGTCCCAATTTTATAATTAATTTAATGTTGATCTGCATGTAGAAAATTTTACAGTTACTTTGAAAGTGTGTACTTAAGTAATAACATGCCATTTATCAGAAAAATTAACTTTCTCACTGTGGTTCTCAAATCTGAAAATGCATTGTTAAAAATAGTTTCTTATCACCATACGTTAGTTAAGAGAACAAACAATTCTTACCATTATGCTAAATTAATCAAAATACCATAAACTTGTGAAATTAAAGTAACTAAACATACTTGTCTAGTTTAACCAAATAAATGCCAATTTTAAACACGTTTAAAGTTTTTGGTAGTTCGTGAAAAATGTAAAAAATAACAATGGCTTTAAAATGCTCTTGAAATCAAAATCTGTAGAACATTATAAAATAATCAGTGTGAGATTGCAAACGAATTTGCTGATCACTTTGTGGAGATATATGCTCAGCATTTTGGGGACATTGTTCCAATACAAATGATTAAAACTGCTTCGATAAAAATTTTTTTTTGGCATAAAACAACTAACACCATTATTTTTTTGCCAACACAGGAAAACAATTGAATTTTATTATAAAATGTTTTAATGAACTGATAGATGCATTATTGAATCATGTTTTTTGACCTCAACATTTAACTCTGATCATTGTCTTACCACAAAAAAGGCATTAAACATTCAGTGCCGATAACTAATTACCTGTCGGTGTCCCTCATCTGGATTCACCAATAGTTGAAAAAACTTATTCAGGGAGCATAGTTTTAATTACATAAAAAAAAATGTTTAAGCATCAACATCTGCCAGTTAATGGATTAATCTGTTGAACAGGCACACAAAACAGGAAAGTGCAAAAATTAATAAAAATTAATATATAAAGATATACTTAAATTAATTTTATTTTATTTGGATACTTTATTTTTTATATCTGCCACAGTGTGACTGCTGACAAAGTTGCACAATAAATAATGTTCCCTGCATCATGTTCTTGTATGGTCTTGGTGAACAATAAACAACTGTGATTGTAGCACCGGTGACTCAAGATGGATTATAGTGTTATGAGTAATATAAATACTTTTTTTAATAGGGCTAATATAATGCACTAGTGGGCATCATTTCGTAAATTTGATGTATTAATTGTGTGCCTACAGAAACTGTATAAACACAATAAGTACACAAGTCATGTTTTTTTATTAAATAATTTTCATAACATAATGTTTTTTAAAGTTATTTTTTTACTATGTAATTTTAAATTATAATTTTTATTAGTGCTTGAATTACATTAGTCATTCTTGATAAGTATTTTTTGTGAGATGATCTTTGATCTTATCCCATTTTTGGAACTCCTGTGGTCAAGATCATGTTAATACGTAGAAAATCCAAGAAGGGTGTCACTCTCAATTGAATGCAAAATGGCCACCATCTGACTGATTTGATAAAGCATAACCAAAATACAAGGCATCTGTTGGTCTAGTTAAGCAGTAGCTTTGATGAAATTCAGTATGGTCACTGCCAAACCAGAATGGTGGAACATGAAAAGCAGAATTTCAAGTCTGGTACAGTATAACTGTAATGACAATAGAACGGAACACTAAAATATACAATAATATCACTTAAGCAGTCATACCATTGGGAGTTTCAAAATGTCCACTGTTTAACTAGAATGATTGGGTATTATGATGACAGTGTTTTCAAACATAATTTTTAGACTGTTAGTGTTTTTATCCATAATTTTTTCTTGTACAGAATATATAATTTGTGATCATTGAGTAAAATCAGTGTTATGCTGTAATTGATCTAAATGAACAGTATTTTTGTTTGTTTTTCAGCTGGAATATTTCCTATCCCTGAATACTTGAACAAGTCTGTTGTGTCGATGTTGTGCCATATGCTTCAAATTGATCCAATGAAGAGGGCATCTATTGAAGATATCAAGTAATTTATTAATTTTTATTATCTTATTTATGCAAAATATTACTTTTATTTAAGTTTAATGATAATGATGTGGTATAATCAATAAGACACTTCAAATAGACAGAGTTCATTGCAAAAAATTTGGAAAAAAAGAGATCACACAGATAGCACATACAGATCAGAACTACAAAGAACCAGGAAACAGCAGAAATCCATTAAAATATCAACAAAAAAAATTACCAAACACAAAAAAAAAAAAAAGGAAAACTACTTTTTTTAATGATTGCTAATATTTCTTTTACTTCATAGTTCACTGTTTTCATGTTCTGTGTTGGTTTTCTGTTTATTTTTCATTACTTTGTTTTTTTATATATATATATATATATATATATATATATGGTTTGCAGTGGACTCGTTCCATTTAAATTTTACTATTAATCTAAATATTTGGCTTCATTATATTTATTTGCATTATATTAGTGACCAAGAGGTTACTTACAACAGATTTATGTTAACCAAGTGGTGTTTTCTCCTGAGCAAGAATATGTAGTAACCACCCCATGAATATTTTGGTTAAGCTAGCATGTTAATAAATGTATTACTATAAAGTCATTCCTCTTAAATCCTTTAGAGAACTGCACAGAAGATATTAATAAACATTAAATAAACCCACATGGATTTTGATAGGTTATAGTAAATACAATAAAACGTAGTGGCATGCTTGCGAGTAATTATTATTATTACTGAGCAATTCTCTATTTATAGTTAAATATTGAATACTTTATGACCATATATATACAATTACAACGTTATTTTATTCTCTTTTAGTATTCAGTTTCATGAAGTGAATAAAAACACTTATTAGTAGTTGATTATGAGTAATGTTATTGATTCATTTGTGTAGCTGAATTATACTGAGTAGACGGTTTTCCAAACTAGTGGTTCCCTTAGGACAAAGACTCTCGAGTGAAATAAAGAGTAATCTTATAACAAAATGATGTTAGTAAAAGAGGAGAACTTTTATATAAAGTTAGTGAATCATGCACATATTTTAGTTTTATTCCTGGTTCTTCCTCCTCCACCCCCTACTTTTACTACATTCATTGGTGGTACAGCATAAGATTAAAACTCAAAAAAAGAACAACTATGAAATCAGTGAAGTTCACTTTTTCCTTCTGCCCAACATAACTACTTTTTAATTTTTTTAAATATACCATGTTAAAAAATTATACTAACCTTATGGTTTATTGAAAAAAAAAAGATAAAATTTAGATTATTGTTCAGATTGGTGTTTGCTATATTTCACAATTTTGGTAATGGGAATAATATTTGTTTGCTAAGGTTAGTAGGCCATTGTGTATGAAGTGATAATGTGCAATGAACCTATTATATTCATTATTCTATCAGAGGGACTACCATGTTGTTATATTGTTTGAGAATGTAATCTAATATTTTATCATGTGAAATAATTTTAAAAAATTGTTGAACCAGCAATAAGGAATTACGTAGTTGTAAAATATTGGTCACTTTCAGCTGGATTGTGGAGTGATGATTTTCACATTAGTGCAAAATTTCAGTAAAGAGAAGTTGTTTACTGTACTGCTTTGTGATGTAAGAAACGTCTGTTTATATAACGAGTTGGTGTGCAACAACAATTGTCTGTGAAATGGAGTTATAAGCAGCATTTCAAGCAGTGGAATTTAAATTACAGCTTCAATGAACAGATATAGTTTAGGTTTGACAGTTTTGTTTGCCCTGATTCTTATATTTTCCATTTAATATGGGTTCAATGTAAGTGAATTTGTTGATTAATATAAATAAGGTATTTGGAAACTGGACTTGCGCACATTCATACATATGTATGTTAGTTTAAAGACTTGCAAAAGTTAGAGAAGTGGATTGGCAGAGATCAAGCTGTAGAAGAAATATTTAGTTAATTTAAGAGCATCCAGCAGACTTAAAATAAATTAATGATGAGATTGACACACATTAAAAATATTGGGAGTGTTTTGAAAAAGTATGTATTAATGTGATGTAGTACCAGCACAACAAACATGGTTGCAGCTCCAAGTAGATACGGGTTCTGTGAATTCCAAAGTTACTTGGTCTATATCTAATACTACAGCTAAAACTTCCATAAAATTACCATCTATAAATCTCTCTAATTTTGATAGCAGTCACACACAAAATATAATGATATATTTGTTGCAGTGATACACAGCAACAGAGAATTTGCAGATATACAAAAATGTCATCATCCATATTCATCTCGTCAGGGAGAAGCATCACAAAAGATTCAAAGAATTCCTGATGTACAGTAAAGTATGGTGCAGCGTGGGATGCAGCTATTGCACAATACTCTACCAAAAGTCTTATTATAAGCAGAAACATAAAGTGGATAGATATTAGANGGGATGCAGCTATTGCACAATACTCTACCAAAAGTCTTATTATAAGCAGAAACATAAAGTGGATAGATATTAGAAGCTAATACAGTCGGCAGAGAATCATCAAGTGAATTAAGATCCTTTTTTACACATAAAGTGCCAGGAAGAAAATTAGAAGATTTCTAAGTTCTTTGCAAAACCGGGAAATGCTGATTCGGAGATTACACGAGCAGAATGCTTGTTTACATTCCCCTAACTGCCGCAGATCATGCAGGTTTGCTACTAAAAGAAATGTTCCCGGACTCGGAAATTGCAAAAAAGTATTGCTGTGGCCATACGAAAACCTCAGCAATTGTAAAGGAAATGGTTTCTAATGCAAAATATAGTGTAGTACAATGTTTGCAGAATGCACGGCTTTCTGTTTCAACTAATGGAAGCAATGACACAAATTCAAAGTTGTATCCCATTATAGTGACGTTTTACGATGATACACAGGAGAAAATTGTGAACTCTGTTCTTTCTACTGCTGCCTTGGAAGGAGATTCTTCTGGACGGAATATAGGTAATTTAGTGCTTGCACAGCTTGAATGCAACAACATTCCTGTTGAACAATGCGTAGTTTTTGTGCAGATAATGCAGCTGTAATGGTTGGCCATAAAAATGGTTTTGCAGCAGTGTTGAAAGAGAAACACTTAAGGCTTATTGTGATTGGTCGCATTTGTCACCTGATAAATTAATCTGCAGAAAAGGCTGTATCTGCTTTGCCAGTAAAAGTTTATGATATTCTTGTGGACATTTTTTATTATTTGGAAAAAAGTTCAAAGAGAAAAGAAAGGCTACAAAAATTTCAAGAGCTACATGATACGGAAGCAAAGAAAATACTCAAGCATGTCTGTTCAAGATGTTTTTCTCTTGGAAGAAGTTTGTTGAGGGTTTTTGAACAGTGGGAACCATTGCTTAGTTTTTTTAAGGGAGAGGTTGTAAATGAGAAACCTTCATTTTCGAGTCTCGCCTCTTACAAAATTCCCAAATTACAATCATCATCCTGTTCAACCTCTCATGGGATATGTCAGAAAAACATAAATGAGTAAAGGAATAATTTGTGTTCTGCTACAGATTCCAGCAAAAAGGGAATTGCTTTGACATCAGTAAACAGTGATGCTTCTATTCTAAAGAATAAAAGTGCTTTTGTAAATCGGGAAGAAAAACTATTTGTGTTCCTTTCTTCTGACCAAAAGAAAGCATTTTGTTCATTTCTTCTAGGTGTCCTGCCAACATTTGAAAAACGAATGTAATTCTTCAGTTAGCATCTCCACACATTCATATTTTGAAAAAATTGTTGCTTGATTTTCTAAAAGCATTGCTATCAAATTTTGTGAAAGCAAAAGCTGTGAAAAGTTGCTCATTATTTGAAGTGAACTATCACTCTATTCAGAATCAGAAAGACGACACCAAATTAGTAATAGAAAGTAAAGCATCAAACATTATGAAAACACTTGAAGAAAGGAAAAAAGTAGTTTTCTTTGCATCTGTCAGGACTTATTTTGTTACAGCATGTGACCACATTGTTCACAAATTCCCCATAAAAAATGAAGTCTTGAAAAATGCAGCTGTGGCAAGAGTGAATAATCTCGACAATGGCAACTTTTTTTCTGTTCGCTACTTTGTGGATTTTTTTCCTTTGATTTTGCCTGTACATGAAGGTAAAACTAGGGATGCAGGCTGACGTGAACCACACGTCCACGAGCTCCTTGTGCCCACTCTGACTGCCGCAGTCACAACTACTACACCAGTTACACTGGGCCGCACCAACTACATCAGGCGAAGAGTTCTTAGTGCAGGTCGACAAGAACGGAACTTGTATCTTCTTGCCGACAAGGATTACGCAACCCAAGAGAACAACGCCCTACTCATTTATTACAAGAGGTAACTGTTTTAATAAATGGGTAGGCAATCCGAAACTGTGTTTACCCCAAAGCCACAGCCGTTGGGCACACTGGCAATTGGTCGTTGCGTCGTCGCAGCTCGTACAGCTAAATACGACTCATCGCACCACCGGGTGACGTCAACTGGTTTGTAGGCTGAAGCTGAAGTGATAAGTGCTCCAATGTGTCATTGAGTAGTGTTCAGCATTTTTACAAACACATTCACAACTACAGTCAGGGGTGTGTTTTATTATATTAATAGCAATCAAGCATGGCATTCCACACCCCTTTGCCCAGGTGAACTCGTCCATCCCTTCAGGAGACAGTCACCTGGCAACACTGTAACCAGTGAAATGCAAATGCATCATAGCAAGTGAAATGCAAACACTTTTCACAAGAAAATGTAATACTGTAATAATGTTCATTTGTATAAGAGTAATTATGTTTTCTAAAAGGAAGATTTGCCTATAGAGGCCTCCATCATTGTAACATATAATTTAGTCTGGTGACACGCCCCATCAACTTCACAACTTCAAGCATAACAGACATTTGTTAATAAACGGGGGTGTCACCAATGTGTTTCATTTAATTTATACAATTTTACACCATTATAATTATATCACAAGAGTGCTCATGTTATGTTTCATTATTCGCCGTTTGACTTCGGTTCTGGTCACTCGTGACGCAAACCGAGGCCACTCTGCCAGTTCGTCTCAGCACTCAGACCAGACCGGCGGCGTTGGTCGCCCACTCCGCGAGCACCCTCGGTACCATCATTTAGGTTGTAATCACTTCACTGCAATATTCACATTAACTAACTGGATCATTTGTTATCTTTATTAACTGTACCGAGGGGAGAGCCACCAGCCCTCTCACCTGAGAGCTTAACCCAATCATGTATCAACATATTACCACATTTATTTCACGCTAAGGTCACCGGCTGGCCGTAAGTGCTGGTTCCATTTTCATGCATTATTCACCTTTAGTCAAAACAACAAACTGACGGAGATATCCAGGGCCCCCTGGTCCGTTGACTGAACGACCCTTATCATTAACTCTCCACTGGGTTATGGCGCCGGGCAATTCAACACTCAACCAGCCCTGGGTAACCTCGACTACGTCAAGCTATGGATGAAACTGAAAAACAATTCTCAACTCTTCAGATATACAACATTTCAGCACTTAGTGCTACAGGAGATAGTGATGATGTTAAGTGGGCCAAGTTATCCAGGATTCGTGGTGTTGATGGCATTTAAAAATACAATAGAATACGTAGAATAATGATGTCCATCCTGCCCATTCCACACAGCAATGCAGAATGTGAGCATGTTTTCAGTTTGGTGAAAAAAACAGGACTCAGTTCAGATCCTCCATGTCTAATGACACTATAGAATCAATTTCGGTTTTGAAATGCAGGAAATCACGCTTATGTTATGAATAAAATTTTAGTGCAGAATTCCTAAAGAAAGCCAAGAAAGTTTCTTTAAGACCACGGTGTTCTCTTTCAATATAAATAGCAGAATACAACAACATAGCAAAAATAGAATATAAATGTATGACTCCATAGTGCTCTAACTTAAGTAGGAAGATAGTTCAGTTCATTATTTTAGTGCAGATGTAACCAATTACGCTCACAATGCAATGCAGATGTCTTGGAGAAAGCTATGGGCCCTAGTTATATCTTTAAAATTGCTGTGCTCTGATGCTTCAGCTCACATTCCACTGAAAGTGGAAGGGTAATAAAATATTAACATATTATGTTTTTTTGTAATGTTATTAGTGTTGTAAAGTGTAATGGATCTTTTTCATGTTAAGCGGTAATATGTATGTTAAGCCTGCATTGTTTAGTGTAAATTTTATTCAAAAATTTAATGATTTTTTGTGTTTACAAAATCTTCCTAATTATGATTTCCTAAAGTTGGCAGGTATGAAATTGTAACTTAAGTTTCAAACAAGTGAAACTGAGAGTTAAAACAGTTTTTACATGCAGTGGATGCTAAATAAAACAAATTATGAAGTACAACATGGTGCCTAATTTGTTGCTGCCAAAAGCAACGCCCAACGAGAGCTCTCAGAAAAGTGAACGAATAGGAAATAGAACTGAAAAAAAATCATGATCTCATCTGATCTAACTTCAATCTGGAAAAAAAAAAGACGTTCAGAAAATTATGAACAGAAATAAATTTAATATACTTGAAAGCATAACATGAATGAAACCACAAGTGTGTGTCACAGAAGAATTATGCAACATCCAATTTACATATGTTGTGTATTGTATTGTGTGTGTATATATGTGCGAATGTGTGTTTGTGTGTATATATATGTACACACTACACACACACACACACTCTCTCTCTCTCTCTCTTTTTTTTTTTTTTTTACTTTCTCTTAAAATTGAGCTGAAATTATTAAAAAAAGTGCCTAACATATTTAGAGATAAAAATAGAACATAAAAATAACTTAGAAAATTATTTGAAAGTAAAAATATGAAACTAATACATAAACTATTGAAAATTATTTTGTTCAAAAAATTTAACTTAACAATTAATGTAAATTTTAATAGACTCATTTACTCCAAAACTAATAGACAGGCTTATTTACAATATACTGAAGACAGATATATTGGGAAAATCAAAATATAGTAGCAGCGGAGACTCTATGCTCAATTTAAAGACAGGCTATGAATACATCAGTTTACAGTAACTCTGATCATCAACTTGTAATGATGCAATATGCTTAATTTTTCGGGACACGAGTGTAAATTCTTTCGTGTGTATTTA
Source organism: Clitarchus hookeri (assembly GCA_002778355.1). Taxonomy (NCBI): domain Eukaryota; kingdom Metazoa; phylum Arthropoda; class Insecta; order Phasmatodea; family Phasmatidae; genus Clitarchus; species Clitarchus hookeri. Next base: position 251,844 of record NQII01000015.1, read on the forward strand.
GCTTTGGAAAGCCTTGTAATATTTTATCAAGTTTCAAGTAAAGCCGCGGTGGCTAGTTTCCCGTGTTTGTTGGTCGAGCAGACGTGTGCGGACATCTGCTGTTTACGTCCGTTTACCGTCTAGTTTCGAAAGGTTTTCGAAAGTTGTTGTTTTGGTTATGTGGCTGCGACGTGACGCAGTTGCGAGTACAACAACATGTTGTGAGCGCGAGACACAGCGTAGTTTGGATGACGCTACTGGCATCGCCGGAGGCCTTGCGCTTATCTTAGGAAAAGGGGGGATAGGCCTGCCTAATATATACTGGTGGTGCCTATCGCCTAAGAAAGAAAGTCACCAACCGTCGAAGAAGGCGCATCGGGCGTGAGAAGACGCGTTAGGCGTGAAGAATTTCACCCACACCGGCAAGCACCCGTGACCGTAAGATCTTTTGTTCGCATTTCTTTTTCAATTTAACGTCACTTAAATTCTATCAACTTATTTCCGCCGGTGTGGGGGGTCGTTAGGGTGCCAGGAGGGAACAAACATCCCTCCTGCCTTCGGAACTTAAGTCTTGCGATGCAAGTTAAGACATTAACAAACTGTAAACTACTGTGGCGCTGTTTTCTGCACTGGGATAACTAATTGTGAAAGTTCGTACTCTGCAAACTGGAAAGTCGTCTGTGCAGCACTGTGAAACTTCAATGATAAATAAAGTATAAAGCAAACTAATCTGGAATTTCTTCTTTTTACTTAATCGGTGTCACCTGGAACTGAGTCTCGTATTCTACCTATGAGCAAGCTGTGGCAACAAGTAATACTTCCGCAACGTTACAATATGGCGCCTACCTGTGAGGCGGTAATATTATAATGACGGAACTTTACAAACTATTCTAAAGAGTAATTCACAAATTTATCAATGTCATTCAAACAGCGTTTGGCAGTAAGGAAATTGAAGAACCTAGTTCTAAAGTTGTATGTAGCAATTGTGACCAATATAAGAGATGAAAATAAAATTTTATAGGAAAATGTATAAATTTTAACCAAAAAAGAATCCAGTATATGTAACTAGAGAAATATGGGTATTCACTGACAAACCTCCTTTAATTATGTTGTTGAGAAATAATTTATTGGATCATAGTTTTCCTCCCACGTGTCGAACGGAAATGTACACGTGGCAGAGACAACAAGTACTTCATGATAAGTGTCTTCCATTGATTCCTAGATCTGATAGCAGAGTTCATCTTTGCCTAACTGGCAGTGCACAATCAAAAGTAAAACTCTCCATGTAATTGTTTTTGCTACCATACAAGTGTTTACAGGAAGTTCCGGCTACAAGCATAGAGATTTTTGCAGATTCGTGAATCATTTCAGAAAACCATGGCACAGTGCTTCTGACATTCATTTTAAAATATTAGAAAAAAATTCTACAATAGATAGAAGACGTTACAGAAAATGTGGGAGTAGTCATTAAATCTTCACTAATGTGATTTGGGAATGGCATTTTGTCTACATGATCTTTAACTAGACTGTTATTAGTTTCAACTAAATACTTGAAATATGTTTTCAATTATTTCAATCAGGAAGTTGCTTTAAAAATTAATTTGCTGCCCACAAATGCTGTAAATAACATATTTAGTGGTATGCATACGTGCCCTTGGCTTTCACAGTGTATGTAAACACAACCACAATCATCCCCACTCCCTCCTTTCCCATTGAAATATCCGCCGGGAGTTCAGAATGCAGTGAAAAAATGAAAACCCTGTGCAAAGGTACGCTCATCTAACAAAAGAAACTCCTGGGTAAACCTACTGGGCCTATTAAGGTAAATTACCTAATTTTGCTGGCTGGACAGCTGGCAACAATGCAAGGGGGATGGGGAGGGTAGTTCCCGCAAATCAATTTAAATAGTCAGCGGGAAACTGAACAGCCAGTTAGAAATAGTCCACGTTTTCCATGATTCACGCCACAACATTGAGCTCGTTCCAATACTTTTGAAATAAGCTTGATGCAGGAAGATTGGCATATGCAGATATTTCCCAGAGATCTACATTTCACATCTTGTATAGTAAAATGAATGTTGATTATCCTAAATATTCGTAGAAAAACATTCTAGGTAGATAATTTATTGTACTTTTGCATTTTTAATTAAATGTGTTAGTTAGGATGATAATTTTACTCAATACAGTTTTAAATTGAAGCCATTTGTGAAATAAGCCTATAGGCAGCACTTACGTTCAAAATAATTTTAAAATGTAAAACAAACATAATGTCACTTCCAATTTAGCCAACAATTTTTTATTCAGTATAGAAACTACTGACGTATAGGAAGAACATCTGCTAGGCCTACATCTAGCTTGTTGTCTTGAACTTACTTCTGAATATTGGTTATGAATAACAAATGAATCAGTACAGTTGTAAACAAAGCTTCCAACCAATCACCAAAATTTAAATGCAGAAAATCTGCTTACATGGGAACAGCTGTTCGTTGTGTGCATTCTTGTCTGTTCGGCATGGTCGGCTTGCATATGAACAGCACATAATCATTCTTCTGTGTCATCTGCTAGCTACCTTCAGGTCAACATTATAGCGATTATTTTCAGTGTCCCAAGAACAAATAAAGAACTAGTCAGATTGCTTCTAATCCAATGCCCACTCTAGACTCTATCTTTACTCAATGATATTTACTACAAAATAGTCTTAATTTTTGTTTTTCGAAAAATTTATTTATCCTTGTCTGCAGTGTTATTAATATGACACCTAGTAATGTAAGTGATAAAACATAACCATGGGAAACTGATTATTATAATGATAAAAATGATGTAAACCTCCATATAACTGCAACACTAGAATACCACATGGAATGTATGCTACATTCACGTAAAGGATGAATTTATACCACAGAAAGTACAAAAATTATTATTAAAAATCAGTAAAAGGGTTTTCCATAATATTATAAATCATTACACGTTCTGATAACTTATAATTAGTCCTGTACTACTGTGATTTACATATATTTCAGCTACACTTCTTATTAGGTCCTGTTAAACATACCACCAAAACCATGAGTGCAACTGAGGCAGGAATTTGCCATTAGTGGGACTGAAACATTTTGAGAATACGGGCTACAGAAGAATATTCAAGAGATACTTTCCTTTGTTTTAGTTCAGAAAATGTGGCCTGTAACAGGATATGTGTAAATCACACACACACCTTCTTGGCAAACAACAATATATGACAAAATAGTTATATGCATCTGGAGACAGCATACCCATAATAATTTGACACGCTGTGTTTCATGAACAAAAACTGAGTCTGTGTATTGGATGAATGTGATAAGACAATGGTTAGTGTGTGTCTTTTCATTATTGCCATTATAGTATATCACTACTGTCACTAGAAGAATATTTTCAACTGGAAGAACAATGCTTCTCATCTTATTAGCTTCATATACATGCATGCATTCTATTTATATACTGGTGTATGTACGTATGTACATATATATGTATATACATGTAGTAGGTATGTACATATATGTGTATATACATACATGTATGCAGTCATACTTACATGCATGCATGCATGCACGCACGCACATAAGCAAATAATATAAGTGCCATTGTACACTACAACGTACTGAAACACTATCACAAACGTGTGAAATATGGTGTGGTTACGGCGCACAGCAGGGAAACTGCAGGAGTCTGTCAAAGCTTAGTGATGGCCACTCTGCACCCCACGAGCAGTAGGGACTGGAAAATGAACGGTTGACGTGTAATGGATAGTAAGCAAGGCCTTGGCGGGTGCGGACCCATGATAACAGCTGCAGGTGAGCGGACAAGTTTAGTGTAGGATGAAGTAGTTGGGGAAAACTGTAGAGGGGATTGAGTGAGGTGTAGGGGTTGTCAACTGGAAAGGTGGGATGGATGTACCTGCTCTTCTATTGCTATCTAGCGTGCGTTCTTCGAACTACCTGCTCCATGGTTTACTGGTTACAGGATACCTCCATCACAGTCTTAAAATGGTAAACTTTGACATGTGTGTGATTTAGTGTTTCGCAAAATAGTTTTATATATATATTATATATAAATAATAATAAATTTCTGTTGTCAAGTATGAGTTTTTAAAATGTGTATGATTCTTTGAGTTACCAATGTTTTGCAGCCTCAGCTGTTTTTTTATAACCTGTGTCACTGTGTTAGATGTCAGCACGTGTATTGTACTATATTGTGTATACTTTGCCTTTATGTTGACAAGCTATGCTTTAGTGAAATATTTCTCTTTATTAATGTAATTATAATTTCTGTCAGGTTTCCAGAAAATCATAATCAAATTTATTTATTTAACTTTGTGTAAAAGTTAAACTGCACTTATAATTTAGATTGTAACTGTAAGTAGTAAATGTTCTTCTGTCAAACCACTTCTCTGGGGAATTACACTTTGCTGTTCTTTTCTCTTTGTTGCTGATGCAATCCTTTTGACTCCTTCTTGGAAGTCACGCCATGTATTTGACTCTCACCTTTTTAGAGCACTGTATTTAATTCCATTATGTTGAAACAAACTTCCTTTACTGCTTTTGGTAAGTGTTTTAAAACGTTTTTATTACCCCCTCATGATTTTGTCCATTATTTACGGTGTCCATCTGATGGGAAAATATGCGAAGTACGGGAAATGTACTGGAATTTTTCTATTACGGGAATGTATAGGAAAGTACAGGAAAATCATTGTTCTGAAGTACGAGAAATGTACGTGATTTTTTATAACCCGGGAACGTGCATGAAAATTGTTGTTAAAATTTGTTATAATTAGTATTGTTAGGGAACACACTCGGAAAAAGTTGTCAAATAAATATACTACGCTGCGCACACTTTCATATGTCTCCCCGACAGTACAAGAAAAGGAATGTTCTTATGCAATCGGGCCCAGGCGCAGCATGGCAGTGGGTGGAGGCTAGCCCAACCACCTAGCCCTTGTTCGTATGAATTCTGAAACACTTGTCATGATTCGGTTTTGTTGGCGGCAAAACGTGCGAGAATTTTTGTATACAGACACGAGTGGTTTGGGATGATGAATTGTGTACAATGTGTGGTGGTTCCATTTAAAATAGCACAGCAGGCTAATACTATTAAAAATTGAATACAGGAAGTGAAATTGAAGGCGAATCTGCACTGATCCATGTGTCAGTTTTCAATAGCATTGTTGTAAATTATAATAAATTTTATTTTAGAAATGTACATGTACGAGATTTTGGGTGGGGCACGAGCATTTTGGTTGCTTGATACAAGAAATAAATATGAATGTTTTGGGAATGCTGCGCATGGGAACTACAATAACAAAGTTGCCGGTAGCGTTGACAGGCGTCAGTTGTGGTATATGTCGACTTTGTGTCTTTCACGTGGAAATGTTTAGCAAAAGAGATAACAGATCGGTGTCAACATGTTTGTACTGTGATTTGCTGTATTGTTAACAGAATATTTTGTTAATTGGCAGTGATTTTGCCTTTTAATTAGTGTTTGTAGTGGTTTGACTCTTGATGCATCTCGTTTACTGCTAATTATGTATTTTTTTGTGCTGCTCAACCAACTTCATGTCATGATAATTCTCATTTAAATTGTGTCCGATACATCTACTTTTTGTCAGAAGATAGATGTGGCTGTACGTTTTTGGGATGATGATGCAAACAAGATACTAACATCCAGTTTTTTTAAAGTTTACCACAGTATAATGTTTCCTCCAAGGTATTAAAGATGCTTTTAAAACTTTTCCTTAGTAGAAAATACTGCAATTGTCTATGGATGGGCCCAGTGTTAATTTCAAACTTCAAAAAGTTTTGTACAGTGAGCTTTCCCCTTCTGAGGTTAATGGGCCAAAGTTGCCTTACATTGGGTCATGTGACTTGCACACATTGCACAATGTCTATATAGTTGGTATCAAGGGCACGGAGTGGAATCTGATTGAATTTCTTCAAGCTTTGTATTACTTGTGGAAAGATTCCTGAGCTCAACGAGGAGACTATATTCAGATCACAGGAAACTCTGTATTCCCACTTAAATTTGGCAATATTAGTGGCTTGAAAATGACAGTGTAGTAACAAGAGCCTTGTAGATTCTTTCTCATGTTGAGAGTTTTGTAAAAGCATTTGAAGACACTCCCAAGGAACCAAAGTGCAGCAGTTTCAGAATAGTTATGAACTGTCTGAAGAACAAACTGATACTGGCTAAACTGACTTTCTTCCAGTCTCTGTCAAAAGAGATTGAAACTTTTTTGAGAGAATTTCAAACTGACAGTCCTATAACGCTATTTTTATTTGAAGCACTTTCAGTTCTTGTTGAAATATCATGGCAATAATTGTTAAATCTGAAGTAGTGAGAATGGATATCCAGAAAATTGATGTCTGGAAGAAATAAAATCTTATGTACGCAAAAGATATAGATGTTGGTTTTGCGACATGATCAGCTCTTAAGAAATGCAAGAGCATATCAGAAAAAGACATCCTTGTATTAAAAAATGATTGCAGAACATGCCTGAAGTTATTTGTTCAGAAATATATAGAGAGATCACCTCATTTTAAATATTCATTTGCAGAATCTGTCTCGTGTCTCAATCCTCAGATTTTTGCAGTGGAAGAAGGAAGTGCAAGATTAGGAATGGCTCTTGAAACACTTGAAACAAATAACATAATTGAAGGGAATATAGCTGACTAAATACAGTGTGAGTATATTGACTTGCATTCTAGAGAAAGTATCAGATGATAAATTATTCCAGAAATGATAAGTGGTTGGATGCATTTTGGAATGGAAGTGATTGAACACAAGGCAGAATACGAAAATTTAGAGAGTTTTGTTAAACTCATTCTTATCATGTCCCGTGGAAACTTAAATCTTGAAATAAGTTTTTCGGTTAATCGAGAATGTCTTGTGGAAAACTGGAAACTTGAAAGAACAATCGCTAGTGGCATAGTGTATTATCTATGATTTTGTGACTGCAATAGGTGGCTTAGACAGTATTGAAATAACAAGATCTGTTTTCTTTGCAATGAGAAATATCAATGGGAAATACAAAGAAGCCTTTGAAAAACAGAGACGAGAGAAATTGACAGAAAAACAAAAGCAACAGGAAAGAAAGCGAGTGGCTTTGGAAATAAGGGAACTTTATTTTAAAAAATATGAGGTTGATCAAAAAGAATGAAAAAGAACATAAAAATTTTTTTGCTATAACAAATATTGTAAACAAAGTTGAGGTAATAAGTGTAGTCGTACAATGTCTCGATACCACAATACTACTAGGTAAGTTTGCTTTATATACTTAACTTAATATTTCTTGTATTTGATGGGAAACTGGTTTTAGGTTGTATATTTTTGTATGTTTTCAGAAAAATTTTCATAGAAATGTTTTGAGAAATGTACTGGAAATTTGTTTCATATACTGGATAATGTACTGGAATTTGTTTAATGTACTGCAAATTCTTTTGTAAATATTAGTGGACACCATGATTATTGTGTGAGGGAATTTCATTCTTGTCCTTAAAATTTTGTGTATGGTACGGTCTAATTCATTGGCCAACATTTCTGCCACTATGTGCTAGCTGCCTTGCTAAGCGATCATTGCTTGTGACAAACTGATGTAACAGTGTATCTGTCTTTGTTCTTACACATACCTTCCTTCATATTGATGGTAGTGGAGTTGACTTGCGACAGCACCTCATATACACTGAGGTGACAAAAGTCCTGGGATACGTCCTAATATCGTGTTGGACCTCCTTTTGCCCGGCGAAGTGCAGCAACTCGACGTGGCATGGACTCAACAAGTCGTTGGAAGTCCCCAGCAGAAATATTGAGCCATGCTGCCTCTATAGATGTCCATAATTGCGAAAGTGTTGCCAGTGCAGGAGTTTGTGCACGAACTGACTTCTCGATTATGTCCCATAAATGTTTGATGGGATTCATGTTGGGCGATCTTGGTGGCCATATCATTTGCTGGAATTGTCCAGAATGTTCTTCAAACCAATCGCGAACAGTTGTGGCCCGGTGACACGGCACATTGTCAACCATAAAAATTCCATTGTTGTTTCGGTACATGAAGTCCATGAATGGCTGCAAGTGGTCTCCAAGTAGCTGAACGTAACCCTTTCCAGTCACTGATCGGTTCAGTTGGACCAGAGGACCCAGTCCAGTTCATTCCATGTAAAAACAGCCCACACCATTATGGAGCCACCACCAACTTGCACAGTTCCTTGTTGACAACTTGGGTCCATTGATTCATGGGGTCTACGCCACACTCGAACCCTACCATCAGCTGTTACCAACTGAAATCGGGACTCATCTGACCAAGCCACGGTTTTCCAGTCGTCTAGGGTCCAACCGATATGGTCAACGTGCCCAGGAGAGGCGCTGCAGGCAATGTCATGCAGTTAGTAAAGGCACTCGAGTCGGTCTTCTGCTGGCATAGCCCAGTACAGCCAAAGTTTGCCGCACTTTCCTAATGGACACATCCGTCATACGTCCCACATTGATTCCCGAGGTTATTTCACGCAGTGTTGCTTGTCTGTTAACGCTGATAATTCTGCACACACGTTGTTGGTCTCGGTCATTAAGTGCAGGCAGTCGGCCACTGCGTTGTCCATGGTGGGAGGTTATGCCTGAAATTAGGTATTCTCGGCACACTCTTGACACTATGGATCTCAGAATGTTGAATTCCCTAACCATTTCCGAAATGGAATGTCCCATGCGTCTAGCTCCAACTACCATTCCGCGTTCAAAGTCTGTTAATTCCCGTCGTGCGGCCATAATCACGTCAGAAACCTTTTCATATGAATCTCTTTGACTACAAATGAAAGCCCAACCAATGCACTGCCCATTTATACATTTTGTACGCGATACTACCGCCATCTATATATTTGCATATTGCTATCCCATCTGTGTGTGTGTGTGTGCGTGCGCGTGCATGCGCGTGCGGGCATGCGTGTGTGTGTATATATATATACATTTATATNAACCAATGCACTGCCCATTTATACATTTTGTACGCGATACTACTGCCATCTATATATTTGCATATTGCTATCCCATCTGTGTGTGTGTGTGTGCGTGCGCGTGCATGCGCGTGCGGGCATGCGTGTGTGTGTATATATATATACATTTATGTATATAGCCTGTATGTGTATTTTATTGGTCATCCAAATAAGCATAAAAATGCCAATTTGAATTCTACAGAAATATTTTGTAACATAATTGGAAAGTAATCTGGTAAAAAAAATATATATTATCAGATATGTTTGTAATTTAAGAAAGAATTTTTGCATGAGGTGCACCTTTTAATTTAATTTCATACCTTTTATATTTGTTTATTTTTTTATAATGGTATAATTATTTCATTTTGAATGTAATTTAAAGTTTTTTTACCCAAAAAAAATCTTAGCAACTTTATGACATTGAATGTAATACTCAGAATAAAATTAATGGAATTAATATATTTGAGAGTCCTGACTTATTTTTTGTCATTTATTATATTAAAAAATGTATAAATTATTTCCCTTTATTATAACTCAACTTTGTCATAATGTTGTGAATTTTGCTAATGTTGAGGTTGGGACTAGTGAGTCGGTCGATAGTGGGACGTTGTGATGTAAACATTTAATGAAAATAATGGTAGTAAATAAAGAAAGTACAGAAACATAATATGGTGCAGTCTGTAGGATTAAGTGATTTAGTAAGAAATTACATTATACCCAGCAAACAGTGCAGGGCCGAGAGGTACTGATGGTTCACGGAAACAAGAATTAACTTCTTTAGAAGATGGAGTCTTTCAAGCCACTGTCACCATTGAGTATAGACGGGAACTTATCTGAAAATGTCAAAATGTTCAAGCAGCATTTCAAAATTTTTATGTTAACAGCCAGCTATGAATCAAAACAGTTACATGTTAAAGTAACAATGCTGCTACTAAATGTTATTGATGATGATGCAGTGGAACTGTAAAACACTTTTGATGTATCAGACAAGGACAAAACGGATTATGAGAAAATTTTGCAAGCGTTTGCGGTCTATTGTGACCCTGTGAAGTATATTGTAGTTGAGTGATTTAAATTTCATAGCCAATCTCAAGAGGAGGCAGAGTCTTTTGACTCATTCGTGACTAACATAAAGAAGCTCATCAAATCAAGAGTTGTGAGTTTGGGAACCAAGTAGACTGTGTAGTACGCGATAGAATTGTGCTCTGCATACACGATAAATGACTTCAGGAATGTTTACTAACAGAACCATATTTAACACTATGCAAAGCTATTGAGCACTGTTGGGTGGCAGAACTTGGCAAACAATGAGCAGAGATAAAATAAGGTTATGGTGATGCCATTGAGGAGGCAGAGGGTGGTTGAAGGAGATTCTGGGTACGAGAAACAGACAGAAGTAGTGTCAAGACACAGTGGTAAAAGCCAAAAGGACAACAGTGTCGGTAATAGCACCTTTCAGTGTAAGCATTGTGGAAGGGCACACGAGGAGGGACTGTCCGGCTTTTGGGAAAGTATTTCATAAATGCAAAAAATTTAACCATTTTGCAGTGTATTATATGCAAACTGTCGGAGAGGTTATATTACCGAGTGACAATCTGGAAAAGGTTATTTCTTGATACTGTAAAAACAACAGACATAACATCAGTGCAAAACAATTAAACAAAGCCAGTGGTAGCTAGTGTTCGTGTGCCTCTAGGATTGGTTCAGGGAGTCACTATGGTAAGCAAGCAACAAGCATTTAAATAGGACACAGGTACAGTAGTAAGCATCATTCCTCAAAGGGTAGTGCAAGCAGTGGGTGAGTCAAACAACGACAGCAAGTGGACATGACATGACAATTGGAAGGGTTTGGGGGCACAAAGGTAAAACCAATAGATGTGGTTATGTTGTTGTGTTGGACAAATGACGTGGCAAACCAGCCCCATAAGGTCGAGTTTGGTGTTGTCAAAGATGAGTATTGCAAAATGCCCATTTTTGGGTTACCCGGCTGTGCGAACCTAGGCCTGGTCTTTCGTGCATGAGCAGATGTGGTTCAGGGTGCTGGTTTGACAGAGGACAGTTTTAGGACATTGTATGCAGATATCTTTAGGGGCACAGGATGCATACCAACAAAGTGTATTTTGAAGGTTGATGAGTCTGCCAAGCCAGTAGCTATCCCATCAAGAAGGGTGCCGATAGCTTTAAGGGATAGGCATCAGGAAAAATTGAGATCACTTGAATCGTTAGGAATTATAGCAAAAGTTGATCAGCCAGCTGATTGGGTGAGTAGCCTGACAATAGTAGAGAGAGCTGACAAATCACTTAGACTGCCTGGATCCAACAGCACTGAATGAGGCCATTTTTAGAGAATTAGAAATGATCCCAACCCTGGAAGAAATGAGCTGTAAGCGGCAGAATAAAAGTTTCTTTTCTGTGTTAGATTTGAAAGCTGGGTTTTACCAGTTGCCACTGGATGAACGGTTGATCCACTACTGCAAATTCAGTACTCTGTTTGGCTGTTGAAGGCTTTTTGAGGCTTCCCTTTGGTTAGTTGTGCGCTCCTAAGATTTTTCAAACGATAAATGAGAAAAACTTTGGAGATATCCCTGGGGTTGTAGTTTATTTTGATTTACTCATTTCTGCAGAGAGTGAGCAACAGCATTATGCCATAGTAGAGACTGTTGCACAGCGAGCTAGAGACCTGAATGTTAAATTCAATGGAAAAAAAATAAATTCAAAAAACATGAAGTTAAGTATTTTGGGCACTTGTTTCAAAAGAAGGTGTAAGGCCAAACCCTGAACAGGTACAAGCAATACAAGCTATCAAAACACCTACAAACAAAGCAGAGTTGTAAAAAGTGATGGGGTTTATGAGTTACGTGAGGAAGTTTCTTCCAAATTCAGCCACCATCACAGCACCACTAAGAAAACTAGTGAATGACAGTGGTTGCCTCTCACATGCTGTCACAAGTAAAGAAGTTGATCAGTAAAGCCCCAGTGCTAGGCATTGTTGGTCCTTCTAAAACTATCTTTCTTCATTGTGATGCATCCAAAGGTGGCTTAGGCTGTTGTTTGATGGCCAGCCTGTCAGATTTGCATCTCGATGTTTGTCATCAACGGAACAGAATTATGCGCAAAAAGAAAAAAAGATGCTCAGCATCATTTCTGCAGTCCAAAAATTTCATCATTACATCTATGGCAGAAGTGTTACACTGCACACAGATCACAAGCTGTTGGTGCCAATTTTTCAGAAGAAGTTGGGCGAAGTTTTCTCAGTGCGACAACAGAGAATGAGGATAAGGCTACTCAGGTATACATTGACTGTGGGTTGAATACCTTCCAGAGAGGCTGATGTACTTGGCAGATTTGCTATTGCGGTCATACTTGCCTTTTTGTGACCCAACAGACTAGGAATTGTCTAAGGAAATGGTGCATTTGGTGAGTGTGGCAGACACACAACCAGGAAGGAATAGTTCATCACTGAAACAGCAAAGGACTCGGTGGTCAACAAAGTGATGCAATATTGCAAAGAGGGTTGGCCAGAACACAAATGTAACTATAGTGCGGAAACACAATTTTTCTGTTATTAAAGGTATGACTTACATTTTGACATTGTTTCTGTGATCATGTGGTGGTTCCTCATTCATTGAGAAGAGTGATGTTAAAACTGTTGCATGGAGTCCATCTGAGAGCACTAAGTCAAGGGAGGGCAAGGCAGATGCTGTATTGGCCTAATATGTCAGATGACATAGCAAGACTAGCAAACAGCTGTGACCCGTGTCAAAAACTTCGCAATCAGTTCAACTGGCCAAGAATATGTTGAAGAAATGTTCAGAGCAAGCGGAGGAGCTCCCAGTAATGCTGTTGAAATACAGGAACATGCCGCTGTCAGGTATTGGTTTAACACCGGCCCAGCTGCTGATGAGTCAACATATATGAACGAAAGTGCCCATGAAGCTGAAATTACTCACCTCACAGGTTAATAAAAATGTGGTTCAAGTGTTAGCAGACAGACAGCTAAAAAGTAAATGATACCGTGATTAACAAGCAAAAGAAAAATCAGCATTTCATTCCAAAGACAGAATTCTGTTGTGAAAAGATGGTTGATGGGAACCCGCAGAAGTTGTGCAACCAGCTGCCATCCCGAGATTGTATTGGGTTAGAGACATGAATAATAGTCTCATCTGAAGGAATTCCATACACTTATCTATGTCTAATCTGAATCCCGAAGCCCATTCAAGAAAGTCTAGTTTGGGTCCTGACTTCAAGGGATTTCCTGAAGAATAGGTTGCTGGTCCGTTAACCTACGAATGAGGGAAAGACAGAACAGAAGATCAACCTAGGAGTGATGCTACATCATGAGCATAAGAGATGGCCAGGGGGTAGTGAAGATAAGTCAAAGCAAGACTTCCATTTTAGTCAGCCCACACATACACTGTCAGGTCGTGAGATTAGAGTACCAGTAAAGTACCGGGACTAAGACTAACAATTGTTTGGGAATATTGATGATGCATTAAAATTACTATAGAACAATTTTTTGTGTTGCTGTTTGTTGGAGATAATGAAGGAATCACTTAAGAGTTATATTGTGCATTGGTATCACAGTCCAAGTGTAAGGGTAATTAATCATTTATGTGACTTTTTTGGTTGTATCTTTACAATTATGTTAATGTAGTGTGTTTTGTTTTGACAGGTATGTTAGTGTAGTAATCATGTGAGCTTGTTATGTTACAAGTTGTACTGATGTTAAGATTCAAAACAAATTGTTAAGAAGGGAGATGTTGTGAGTGTTGCTAAGGTTGAGGTTGGCTCTAGTGAGTTAATCGATAGTGGTACGTTGAGATGTAAACATATAATGAGAATAATGGTAGTAAATACAAAAAGTACAGAGAAACAACACATACTGTTGTTAACTTTGGATACTATCATTATGCCTAATAGGGGCCATGGTAGTGTAGTAGTTAAGACTACTCGCCTCCCACCTAGGTGAACCAAACCAGGTTCGATTCCCGGTGGCGTCACTCCGGGATTTTCGCATGTGGGAATCATGCCGGAGCTTTCTTGTCACTGAGCTTCCTTGCTCCACCCATTCTGTGGGTATGCATAGCTTCGACCAATATTAAGTCTTCTGTTTTTTTTATTGTGGTAGTGCTGGTTGTTGTGACTCTTAGCTGTGAGTTTACATTTACAGAGGGGTGTCCAGATACTTTTGATCAGATAGTTTAGAAGCTTTGGCAAATAAAGCTGCACTGGGATGATGTCCTCCCCCAGCCATCGTTTTACGAATGTTAACTTGTTTACATCCAGCTTACTGATTTGAATGCAATTGCTATAAAGAGACCAGTGATCGGCCATACTACAGTAACATTCTTGAAACCACATCGATAACCGCTGCATCCCAAGTGGCACACAAAGCCTGTGTATTTTTACGGTATGTATATTCTTTGGGTAAGATTTCAGTGGCTCTAGCCTGTTCAAGATGAGCACCATTAAATGTGGGGCTCATCACTCATCTGGAACACTGTATACTTATATGTTTAATGAAGTATATTTAATGAAGAATACAAAAGACCAGTCTGAGTGTCAGTATCAACTCCATCTTCATGTGGAGTGATTTAAGTGTGGTACTTGCATGGATTTCTTTCCCATCAAATTAATGGAGAACTTTCATTGTGAACAGAGTGGCAGAAATCTAAGAATATTGTAGTGTTCAAGACTGTAATCATGTTTCTGGCAAAAACAATCCAACTGACTTTCTGTCCTGGGGAGGGACTGTGTGTGCTCTCAGACAAATTGGCTATTAGAATCACCAATAATAGTATATCTGGTGTAGTACGGACCACTTTTCATATAATTAAAACATTTATCTATATAACTCATATCAAATTAAATATTTTAAATTATTTTCAAAAACAATTTTAATAAGAATAATTTTTTCAAGGTGAATTTAAAATTATATTTACAACATAAATTTAAAAATTATATTTCAAGTGTGAATTTAAAAAAATGTATTTTAAGCATAAATTTGAAAATTAAATTTTAACGTCATGGGTTGCCCCCTACAAAATAAGGTTACAAATTAAATTTATAAATTAATTTGTAAACATTTAAATTTAGCACTGTATACACACATGACCAAGAAAAATTATTTTAATTGTTAAATTAAATTTCTAAAGTTTTTAATTGAAAATATTTTAGATTTTAGTTTCATAGATAAATGATTTATTTTTATGAAAAGTTGTCCACGCTACACGAGATATATTCTACAAATAAATTTTTCTAACAAAAATAAAAATATATTTTTTTTTTGGGCTAGTCTAAAAGACCTTATACATTGACAAAGATTGTTCTTTTTTTCATTGTTTATTAACACTGGTATTTCACTGGGGTTAGATATTTTATTAAAAGTCAGACCCGATATTGCACTGGGTCTGAAAATTTCTNTAAATGATTTATTTTTATGAAAAGTTGTCCACGCTACACGAGATATATTCTACAAATAAATTTTTCTAACAAAAATTAAAATATATTTTTTTTTTGGGCTAGTCTAAAAGACCTTATACATTGACAAAGATTGTTCTTTTTTTCATTGTTTATTAACACTGGTATTTCACTGGGGTTAGATATTTTATTAAAAGTCAGACCCGATATTGCACTGGGTCTGAAAATTTCTTTGAATTAATAAACATTTTTATGAGCAAACAATAATAAAGTTCTTAATTTGATATCTTTATATTTTTTAATTCATGGCAGTAGTAATAAATCCAAAATCTATATTCCAAAATTCAGCACATATTTTTTGAAAAAATTGAACTTAATTTCCACTAACAAAATCATTATAAATTTGTTTCAAGTTTGTATCATCGTGTCTAAATATGTATAAACAGGTTTTCCAATGCTCAGGAAAAGTGGGAAATGTACAGGATTGGAAATGTTCTAGGAAATGTATTGGAACCTTTCCAAAGTGCAAGAATTTATTCTGTTTTATGAAACCGGCATTAGAAATTCAGAAACTGTACCAGGGAAACTTGACAGTGATAAAGTATCAGCACTGCCTTTAAAAGTTAGAATACTATGAGTGATATTGACAGCGTTTTCAAGGCTGTGCTGAGAGAAAGCAGCAGCTTATAAAAGGATGTGCATGTGAACCCCCTGCTATGAAGGGTGGTGGTGGCAGAGCGGTTGGTATTGTAAACCCATGGTTTATTGCGGTGGTTAATATAGGAGAGGAAGTGCAGTATGACTGCCTGAACCTGACCACCTCGTCTAGCTTAGCTGTAGATAGCAAATATTTGTGTGAAATAAAGTGAGTGAGTGAAGAGATTTGGGCGGCTCTTAACAGCGAGGTCATGAGAGCCGATTTGTGAAGTAAAGAATTATGTTCATATATGTGCAGTGTTGCTGTTGTAGCGTAATTTGACTGCTTATGCCTTGGTAGACGTCATTAATGTTGAAGAATTGAAGTCAAGTATTCCATTGTAATCTACTATATAAAAATAAGTCNTGCCTTGGTAGACGTCATTAATGTTGAAGAATTGAAGTCAAGTATTCCATTGTAATCTACTATATAAAAATAAGTAGGGTTTTCCTTCCTGACGCTATAACTCCAGAACGCACAAACCGATTTCCACGGTTTTGCATTCGTTGGAAAGGTCTCGGGCTCCGTGAGGTTTATAGCAAAGAAAATTCAGGAAAAATTTTAACAGAAAAGCGGGAAAATCTTTTTTTACATACAGCGCCATCTCTGATACATAGCATGTACTACAAATCAAGTAGATGGCGCCGGTGAGTGATACATTGTTTGACAGCTACTCATTGTTCTCTGCTCAGTGATGTGACAAACTTTCATGTGACAAACAATTGTGAAAAAAAAGTAAAAAAAATAAGTTATTCGTTTCCTAACATTTCAATTGGAAACCATCAAATCAATCACGTGTATTGTGCAAATTTTTATTCAATTTCAACAGCAGGCATTTGTCTTTAAGGTGGTAAGTTGAACTGTGTAAATTATGTGGATCGTGCATTTGAGGTTAAATTCACCACTCTGTCCATAGTCCAAAATGCCTAGAGGACGACGTGCGAACATCGGCCGCCGCACGAGACATGCAAGCCAGCAACAAGTGTATTCACAGAACTTAAGCGAAGAAAGACAAAATATAATAAGAGAAAATGCCCGATTGAGACAACGCGTGAGCACACGAAGATCATTGGCATCATACAATCGCTTGGCATTCCAATATGATCCCACTGCGAACTACAGTGATGATGAAAATTTAGATATTGGACCAATGACGACTATATGCCGATATTGCAATGCGTTAAAGTTCAAAAGAGAAACGGCTGGATTGTGCTGCGCAAGTGGAAAAGTCAAACTGGATCCATTACTTACACCACCACAGCCACTGAAACCATTGTTCGATGGAAGTGATCCCGATTCCAGCCATTTTCTTCAACACATCCTTGAATACAATAACTGCTTTCGCATGACTTCCTTTGGAGCTAATATCATTCGAGAAGGCGGCTTCATGCCGACTTGCAAGGTAAAAGATACAACACACATAACCAATCACTCCTATGTTACACCTATGTTACAACTTACAACTTACTATGTTTGTTTGCAATTACAGATACAAGGACAAATATATCATTTGCATGGTTCAATGGTGCCAACACCAGATGAACCGCATCAATTTCTGCAAATATATTTCATTTCGTCGATGGTGGATCAGCTGAATGTGCGGTGCAATATACAGGGAACACAACAGTTAAAGAGACGAATTATTGAACAGTTGCAAGCATTTTTTCACGCTAATAATGCTGTGGTTAATATGTTCAAAACAGCATTGGAACGAATGCCATCGGATACGCACAAATTTGTCATAAGAGCGGATTGTACCCCAACAGGTGAACATGTGCGAAGATTCAATGCACCCACCGTTAATGATGTTGCTGCAATTATTGTTGGCGATCCAACTAAATCGCGAGACATTGTCGTTCAGCGAAGAAGCAATATCATGCATCGTGTAAACGAGACACATCGTTTGTACGATGCGTTACAATATCCAATCATTTATTGGCAAGGGCAAGACGGATACGACATCACGTCGAAGATGGTCGATCCAATTACAGGTACAATATTCACACACTAATTATTGCTATTATTATTGCTATTATTGCTATTATTGGTTTCCATTAACAATTCATTTAATTTTGCATTTTCAGGCGTATCAACGAATAAAAATCTAAGCGCAATGAATTACTATGCGTATCGTATGATGATTCGTACACATGAGGAGAATGTCATTCTGAAGTGCCGTCGGCTATTCCAGCAATTCGCTGTCGACATGTATGTCAAAGTCGAGACCGAACGTTTAGCGTTCATCCGATTCAATCAGGCAAAGCTACGATCTGAGGACTATATACACTTGCGTGATGCTATTCATTCAGATGGTGATGTTCAGAATATTGGACGTCTGACGATTTTCCTTTTCAAATATAAAAAAAATGTTTCTTCATGTTTTAATCACCAAACAAAATGTTGCATAAAACGAAGCCATCTGGTGGCGAAACGGAGTTCGCCGGGTTTGCTAGTTATACCATATTTTGAATAGTATTAATTTTTGCGCGATTATGTATGTGCTTCAAACCTAATATAAAATGTTTGGCCAACTCCAATTGATTAGGCCTATCACCTCTTCTACCTTGCAGACCACAACTGTTCATTGAATGTTATAAGTCTGCGCCGGAAATGGTGGCCCCATAGCAAAGCACATGTGCGAAGGATGGAAAGTGATTGAAGTGGAAGTGACACAAAATTAACACTAGTTTACAAAAATGTGCACAAGAGTATATGAAAAAAAAAAACATAAGATTCCTTACTTAGTAATATATACCCTTTTCACTATTATCTCAGCTGTCCATGCTTATCTGATGACGTTAAAAAGTTGTGATATATGTATATAACCTCTAAATAATTATTGTTGTCAAAACAATTTATGGTTAAAAATGTATAAATCTTGCACATCTTATACTCTTCTATCAATCACCAGACCAGCGTGGCAGCGTAGCGGCCTTAGAATTCGGTTGATGTGACAACAGCCATTTCATAACACAACAGCCATTCACTGTTGCACAACCGATATGACACAGGATGAAGATTATTTATTCCTGCAATGGGAACACAGATTTAACACAATTTTATAATTAGCTTAGCTAGGTTAATAAAACACAATGTGCCCCTATTTTGTTTGGTAATTGAAGTGTACTTTCACAGGAGGAAAAATAAACACTTGGTTCTGTAACACGCAATATCACAAAGGTTGCTAACTTATAAGTCATTACCATTCCACCATTACAGTGTCCTGAGACATTAAGTCACATTTTAATTTTATATCACAAATCCAAACATTATTATTTGTGCTTTAATAAGTATGGCATATACAAAAATGTATTATTTGTATCACTTGATAGCTACTAGTTCCGTGAAAATTGTGAAATAAACAAAAATGAGACAAAATATGTGACAAGCTTGGCCTATTCACATTTCTTTTCTTCCTCCTTTGGGGAAAAAACAGTAGAAGAACAGGATGTATGCTTCATATTTTGAACTGATCAGACAATAAAATATTAAAATTTAATAAGTACCGTAAAATGGGGTAATTAGCAACAGTGGGGTGAAAAGAAACAAAACTTCAAATAATGTTTGAAGTCATCATATTGAAAAACATACCCAAAAATAAAAAATAATTTTTTATTGTGATAAAATTAATACTCTCACATTTTATTGGTTTGTCTTTCATTTAGAATACTTCAAACTTTGGTTTTTAAATTTTCTTTCTTTTCACCTCACTGGTGCCAATCGCCCTATTTCACAGTAGCAGTGAAGTATATTTCTACCAGTGCTCCCTGGAAATATAAATACTTCAATAAGAAATGCTTACTTTACAAATAGCAAACCAAAACTCAATTTAATAACATTTTATCTGTAAAACTATTTATTACTAGCCATTGCTAACCCAACACTGCTATCATTGATTATGAAATATAGTTATTTATAGACACTATATAAGTAAACGTTATATTTAGTAAAAAAAAATCTAGGCTCATAAGGATCAGATGTGAGTCATCTGTAACCGACCCAGGGAAGCGAACAAGCCGAGGTGGTGGCATACGTAAACATATAATAGCAGACTGCCCAGCTGTAATTACAGCAATTAAGATCTGATTGGTTGGGGATTGATTCTGTCGTCACTCTGGAAATGCTCGCATGAGCAGCCTATACAAGTAGGACAGCATTTTGTTCAACCAGTACAGCTGGCTGCCCCAGGCTTTGGTAACCCCAGTTCCTCATGGAAGTGGCCACAAGTTGTGAGTGTGCGGAGGATGACTACACATCCCCCAGGAGGTAACCAACGTCAATTAGTATTGTGTTCCACCCAGTGTGGGGTTAGGCAAGGCAGTAGTTCCTAATGTTAAGAGGCGAGGTTCAGTGTGTGGTTGCTAGTGCTTTCGCTTCTATAAATTGACATGTTTCACCTCATACATGATACTAGTTATTTGTAACATTGTGGCCCCTTTTCCTCCCAATGAGTCCGCCAGGCACAGCAACAAGCAAGCATGCAGCATAACATCAGAAGGGATGCGGCCCAGTCTGCCTGGAATCCCCTAGCACATGCGGTATAGTCTGGCTTCAGTACTGCTGCATTTGATGAATTGGTACGCGGATTGTAGCATGCTTCACAAATGAAAAACTTGAGTGTGAAAGATGAGTGTTCACGACTATTGGCACATTCCCCACGGGCGGTGACACCTCAAACAACATGCCGCTTCATAAATTAGTCTAATACACACTAATGCTCAGCACTGCCCATGTGGTTCAGGGGTTGGGCCAAAGTCCAGTCCTCTAGCCCAGTTGGTGTCTGTGCACACACAAACATCGCTATCCATGCCTACGGTGTGGTTCCCTGGTGTTTGTCGAGGGCGTACGCACACAGCACGGGTCTGTAGTCTCTGCCATGGTCATGCTAAAGATGTCCCAGAATTTACAGTATGTGTTCAAAATTACCATTACACTATGGATGCGACCTTGGTGTTATTACACCCTGTAAGGGAGAGAACAGAAAGGAAAAACAAAGTCCACATGCACACAACATATCCTGTTCCCTTTTTACACAGTTCACTCTACTTGCATTTCATTCTTGAGGTGTTGATCAGAGTTTTCCCCATGTTGGGCACCACATTGTTATCGGCATCAAGTGTTGAGGAGGTAGATAGAAGCATATTTGTAGATATAGTCCCAGGGTGCCAGGCTGTGATTTTGTACACGGCAACAAGGTGAGCAAAGAGACTTACCGGGGTTGTGACGTCACCATGTGGAAAGTCTGTTGATGCCAATAACACTATCTTCTGGTCCTTTGGCCACAGAGCATGCCAAATGCAAATACAGGGAGGAATTAAGGGAGGCCACATGCATGTTAAATCCAAAGCCATCCGACGTTTGACACTCAATAAAAGTACAGCAAAATGTGCGGGGCACTACATGAACTCAATTACAAACATTGAAAACAGTACAAGGGTGCTGTGGCGTGGAAATAATTACACGAGGCCTTGTCTGAACCAGCCTGAGGTAGACACACTGTGTTACACATTAAATAAAAACCCTAAGGCATCATAATTATATAAGGGCCCTCCGAGTCAACGGAAGGGTCTAGCCGGCTGTGGGGGTAATATTAAAAGGTTCCAAAAATAATTATAAGGTAGTTACCAGTTCAGTGAATATAAAGTTGAGACCCCTGCAGGCCACGCAGTACGAACTCGTCCGACTTGAGCTCCAAGGAGAGACTCCCAATGGCCATCGGAAGCGGGGACCTGAGCCCGCACCGGAAGTGGTGGCAACGTGCAGAACACGTGCATGGAGAATTAAGTGTGATCAAAATGGGGCAACACAAATTACACTAATTTACTAAATTGGGCATTGGACTACACTGCAAAAAAAATACACAAAAACCTTAATACTAACAAAAACCCTTTTTTCCACCATTGTCTTTGGCCGTCTGCTGATCTTCAGTGCACTCTACACACGTGCCGATGCACCAAACATATGAAACACACACATCACGCGACCCTGCGCCTTGTGTGATTGGCTTATTCCGGCCGAGGAACAAGGTCGGATGACAAATTTTTGATGTGGGTATATTTATTATATAATTTTTGATGTGGTTATAGATTAATTCAGTGATAGAGGGTGGCCTTAACCGGAATAAATATTAAAACAAATGAACCTCCAGTCTAACAAAAAGGCAGGAAAATCAAGCATGCAACTCATGTGAAAGAAGTATGTTTCTTGTGGTTTTTTTTTACAGTTAGCTGAAATTGGTTTGCTTGTATCTGCCACGCTCATTTTAACCTTCAACTGATGAGTCCTTAATAACTTTGTGTGTTTGTCTAGTGCAACTTCACCTGCCAACCCCAAGGTTTCTGATTTCTACTTCAATATCCTTGTTACTGTAATAGTCTTGAGTCAATGACCAAAACATACTTAGCCAAATTTTTACTAAATGTCTTTGTATCTTGCAAGTGCATGCAAACTCACAAATTGTTTATTTTGATTTTTTTAAATAATCTTAGTTATTGTTGTGATGCCTCTTCCATCCCAGTTTGCTACAGGTTCATTCTATCCTCTATGTTGAGTTGCCATGGGCAAATATTTTTTCTTGGTTTTTGCTTTTTTTGGTAGATGGTAAAATTGGCGACAAGAATGTAGAGCATCCATCTTCTAAAATGATTACTTTTCACAGTGTAAATAAAAATGTATCTGTTCATTTTATTTATGGGCAACATCACAATGGGATTAGTCATGAAAAGTGCATTTTGATGGAAGTTCAAACTGTTTTAAATCAAGTCAAAACTCATTAAATGGGAATATTCAAAATTTTTTTATAATTGGTCACTATGAGGATTATTTCATATTTTCAATATATATCTTCTTCATATATGTTTTAAAATACTGTTGCATATTTACTAAAATAAATAAAGACAGTGTTAACCTTCCCCCACCATTTTTTATAACTAGTATTTATTTTTCATGTTAATGAACTAAAAACAGCCTGCTCATATTAACAGTTCATTAGACGACACCTATGCAACTAAACAAAAACTTTTTACTTATAAATTTTATCTCAAGTTTTTGTAAATTTGTGTTTTAGAGACATAATTTTCCACTATTTTGACACAGATTTCATGCCCCATAGAAGGCCAAACACAATGGGACAACCAAATTGTGCTGGGTTCTGCGCAACTTTGGTATCATATGCACTAATAAAAATTAGTTATGTCAGGATTTGAGCTCAAAGTGAGAACCTTTATTAGGTTCAGAATATGTCCTTTAGCAACTTTAGTGAATTTTTTAAAATTGTATTTCAATGCCATAATCATGAATTAAATTTTTGTGATATTTCTGACAGTCTTTAATTTTTCACTCTTTGGACTCTTTTGTAAAGTAAATTTGCAAATAAGTATTTTTACACCAAAGAGAATATATTTCAGATGATCATAACTGTGGTTAGAAACTCTGAAAGTATGTTTTTGTCAAGTAAAACAACCACCTCATATTTTCTGGCAATATCAAACTACTTGTTTGAAAGTAGATAAACAGAATTGTGGTGAGTGTATTTTTTCTCTGTCTTTAATTTGTATAATTTATATAAAACTATTGTTTTACGAAAATTTTTTATCATTTGTACTTCCATGCTATTTACATTTTCTGTTGTCTTTGCTGTGTGTGCTATAAATTCAGGCATTGAATACAGGCTGTTGTGAAAACACATTTAGAATAAACTAGGGATGGGTCCGTTCGGTTCTTCGGTTCCAATTTATACCGGTTCTTGAGGTTTGACTCGGAACCGGTTTTAGGTTAACAACAACTACTCGGTTCTCGTTTCTACACAGAAATAAATTTACTGCAAAACTCTGTCCTTACAAAAATAACTACCTCCTGTATAGCGCTCCCTTTTTCCCAAAAATAAAGGGAAAAAATCCTGGGGTGCGCGCCATACATGAAAAAAAAATGAGTGGTAGTCGTAATCTGTTTGGGGATGGGTGATGTTTAGAGGGAAGTGTAGTGGAACAGTCTCTCATCTCTCGCTCTTACATAACTCCTCTCCCTTCTCTGTCTTTATCACTCAGCCCGCCCCAGTAAGCAACACTGCTAGCCGATCAATACATTTCTCCACGCCTTCTTTGTTTCCGTGTAAGGCAGAGAATAGCCTTGACTAGGGGGCTGGAGAAGGGAAGAAGCAACGGTTTTTCTTGACGTGTGGCATTCCAACACACCCAAAAAAACCAGCAGGTCACTTCATAAAAAAAGCAAAAAAAAAAAGGAAGC
>NQII01000015.1:276252-287670 GCA_002778355.1 Clitarchus hookeri
AAAAAGAAAAAGAAAGCAGGCAGGTAAAAACAGCAAAAAAAGAAAAAGGAAGCAGGCTGCCGACTGGAGTTGTTGACATTCTTTTAATGACCATAGGTTAAAGTCACTCCACAATGTTTTGGCTTCTAGAGCCACTGCCAGTTATTTAGTTAAAGTATTTTCCAAACATATCACAATCACCACCTATTAATGTAAAAAAAAAAAAAGAATAATTTGTTACATATTTATTAACCTTAAATAAATTTAATACAAGTTTATCTGTATACATTAAATCTTATGTTCACGCTTTTTTATTGTTCTATTCTTTGGTAGGTTAAATAAAACATTTAATGAATTTTACCTGCATTAGTTGAATAAAGTTGCAAGCAAAATGCAAGTATTCAAAATGGAACCGAATACCGGAACCAATATTTAAATTGTAGAATCGGTACCGGAACCGGAACCGATATTTTTTGTTATTCGACCCATCCCTAGAATAAACACAAAAAAATTTTTAATCCTCTACTAGCTCTGCTAAAAATGTCACTGTTTTGATTAATTTTCTCTTGATTTACATTTTTTTACATATAATTTATTTTATACTGGAGATAAAAAATATATACTGAATGAATTTATTTCTGTTATTGAGTTTATTTTCCCATTCTATTTTAATTTTGAATGTTTGGTCCTATGTTATGTTGTATTTTTACTTTCTTTATTTTCTTTCCTAAAAGTTGTATTTCTGTAACTGTATGTATTATAATGTAAATTACTATGTTTACAGAAAACATGAGTGGTTCCAGCGTGAATTGCCAGCATACCTCTTTCCATCACCAGTGGAACAAGATTCTTCAGTTATTGACACTGATGCTGTTAATGAAGTGTGTGAGGTTGGTTCATATGAAGTACTTTATCAACTCTGTTTGGAGAGGCTTCTTTTTGAAAATAATAAAAAGGTGTTGTATGTAAGTGCTTTGTAACATTGATTGCATAGTGCTTTCAAAGCATACCATACACTTGTTTAAATGCAACACCACAATGCAATACATACAATTATTGCATTGGGAATGTTTCAAAACTAAAAAGTCAACAAAAGTTGGTGTTTTAGTCATGATCTTCCTTTCAGTAGCTTTTCATCTAATTTTTTATTCTTTGTAAATTCAAAATATTCAGAGACATAGTTTGTTTTGAACCTTTTCAATTACTTTACAAGAAGTTCTCATTCCATTCAGCTACAACAATAAGTTTTGCACTGAAGGCATGCCAGTTGACACTTACCAGTATCAAAACTTTGAACAAGAATATAAGTTACATGATAATGCATCATAAAACATTGCAGCAACAAAAAAAGAAAATTAAAAAATTACATATCGCAGTATAGCTTAGGTACAGTGATCAGTGATATGAATATATCACAATAGCTGAAAGGGCAGTATACAAAGTGAGTATTTAAAATGTTCTCCGCAATATTTCTTGCATTGCTGGAAATTGGGTTAGGGTACTTACTTCAATGAACCAAACAAAATCCAACCTCACTTGTTACAGCATGAAATTTTCATGGTACACAGGAACAAAAGGTCTCACGCGAAACTATTATCATTGATTGGAGTTCCTATAATAATTATTTGTGAAACTATTAAAGAGCAGGCAAGAAGTGATAGAGGCTACTACATTGTTCTCTTGAACAACCTGGTGAGAAGCTTTTCAAGAGCACTGTGCATGTGCATTGGCTACATTGGACAGTTGTAAAATTGACGAGGAGGAGGAAAATGAGTAATTTGTAATGTTGGAGCTGCAAGGGTAAGTGTTGGATTGCGATGTGAGCTAGAGTTCCAGTATGGAAATTTAACAGCATTGTTCCTGGCTCCATTGTTTAAAAGAATACAGTAAAACCTCAATATAACAAAACTGAAGGGACCAAAATTGAGTGTTTGTTGTAGGGAGGTTCCCGTAAAATGATGCTCAGTTAATCCACTATAATTCAGATTTTTGTCACATATCATACTTAACAGATTGTGTGACTCAATAAAATGCATTTCTTTAGAATTTACATAATGAAACAAAACAATTAACCTCTACATAGTATATATCAGTAAAAATTCTAAAAATGAAATAACTTATTTGTTTATATTAAATAAATAACTGCATTAATACCAAGACAAAGTACTTAAAACTACAACATATATTTTAAGGTCAATCCCACAGTGTCATTATTTAAATCACATGGCAAAAATTACAAAAGCCTACTTGATATGGTTAACAAGTAAATATACTAGATAAAAATTGGACAAATAAAATTAAATGCCGGTGGACAGAGATTCACCATTGGCTACATGAGTATGGAGGGTTGGGGGGAAGGTACATTTACAGGTAGCTGTTGTCGTTCGCGAAAACTCTGAAAATTTATTTTATTTTGTGTGCTATTGCCTTTGCAACATTCCTCTGTCTCTATGATTCAAACAGACAGAGATAAAAATGTTTCTCTTTAAAGCCTTGACTTGAAATGCTGAGAGAACAAAGGAAGTGGCATGTCAGTAAACTGTCATGACATGGGCATAGGTTAAGGGGGTTGAATTATTTTTCTAGAATTTCCATCACAAATTCGAGTTTAAGAAGGAGGTGCATTACAATTTTTGGCACGACAAAGCATGGATAATACCTTCCTTAATGTTCTTGAATTATTACATGTTCTCTGCATTTGATTTTTTCTACATTGTAACAGCCAAGGTAAAATAATTCATTATTTTTTGGAGCAACAACAGAGGTTATAATAGCTATGGCAGTCGAACAGAACAGAATTCAGAAAACGCATTAAGTTATACCTTATGTCATGTCATGTCCAAAAAAATCCATCCAAAATCAATGTTTTCGGGTAGTAGCCGAAAATAAAAATCCAATATGGCAGGGCTTTTTACCCCTCAAAGGCATTGGCCATTAGAGCAGGATTGAGTAAAAGGTCCGGGAGCAGGTGATGATGGAATGGGCAGGTTTTTTATTTTGTGTAAGAGAAGAGACTTAAAGTTCTGAATGGATATTTATTTTCACGTTATTCATTGATGAGTTAGTTTCTTTTGTTGGTTCACTGCTTTGCATAAAATAGGAAAGTAAAGCAGCTATGCAGCAGATAGAAAATTTAAATTAAAGGTCTTTGCAGAGAAAAATGGTAATTGTGCGGTAGGCCAACAATTTTCTTAACTTAATGATTTTTTTAGTAAATTATTTGTCAATATTAGTTTTTAAAAATCAAATCTTCATCAGATGTTAAAAAATATTTGCATTTAAAAGTGCTAATGCGGCATTGAATTGCATACCAAACTCAACTAGCCCAATCCAGCTAGTGCTTTGTAACCACAGAATACATATTATTTATTGTGTTATAACTGTCATGAAGACGTCGCATGCTGCCAGCTGTCCCCATGTCTGGCATTCCGTCCCAATAGGGGGAAAGATTTAAAAATAAACTGCAGGAGCAGTGAAATCGGACAGCTACTTGCTCACTTTTAAAACATTTTAAAAAATATATATATATATTTTTACTATTTTTCAAGCAATTTTTAAATTAAAATCTAAATTTTTCATTATAATCAGTCATTTAAAAAAATTTGCAAAAAACAAAGTGGCACAAAGTGAAATCCATTTTGCTCTAAAATTATTAAAATTTTCACTAAAAAAGTGAGCCAGTAACCCTCTCTAAACAAATTTCAAACTAAAATTACCATTTTTATTTAATTTTTTATTTAAAATCACACCTATAATAAATCACGACCGCAATGGAGAACAATACTACAATGGAAGTGGCACAAAGTGAAATCCGTTTTGCCCCAAAATTATTAAAATTATCCTCTAAAAACTGAGCTAGAAATCCCCTCCATTTTTTACCAAAATTATTCTTTTTTTTTTGTACTAAAATTTCAATTTCTTCATTAAAATCTATCAATTTTCCCATACCAAACTGACAAAACAAAAAAAATATGTATAAAAATTTCTGGGGACAAAGTGGCACAATAATACTAAACCAATTATTTTTCCCATAGTGGCACGATAGAAAAAAAACAAGAATGGGATGAAATGGCATAAAAGTGACACAATAAAAATTGAATAAGTAATAATCATGGAATTTCAGCAAGTGGGATGTCACTCGCAGGAAAATTAAAATATATTAAAACAAACGTTTATTGAATGACTGACATTATAGAGTTTACCAAAATGAGATTATTACAGTAAACTCCCAATTAACCGTGTTAATCGGAACCACAGAAAATACGAATAAGCAAATTTGTATTTACAAACCCAGATAATTTAATTTACACATTTTTACTATTAATGGAACAGTGATATTGGCTCCAAAAATTGTGATAAAACACAGTACCTATTATACATTTCAAAGCAAACGCAAATCACGTATTTAAAGTAGTGTGATATATGTAGTACAGTACACGATACTTTATCTGATATTTATATTGCACCAAGTGTAGTGTAATTCACGGCGCATCGAGTATACACAACTTATAGCCTGCACCACCACCAGGCGGGCGGCCTGGAGCGATAAGCGGTGCGTAGTGTGTGTGTGTTTCGCTTCCTCAACGTGCACACAGATTTGTCCTTGAGATGGCAGAGTGAGTTGAAAGTTTATAATACAATGCAGTAAAGACAATAACGGGACTTTAAATAAGGCAACCTGGCATTTAAACAATACAGTACATTCCCCTATTAAAAAAATAACCCTTACAATACAAATGCAGAACTTAACGTTAACTTTTGCTAAAACAAGGAAAACACATTTAAAAAAAGTCTGAACTCATTAATTTAAAAGTTTGTGACAACCATAATATATTTTACAAAAACGTAAGCACTCGCCTATATCAATAAGTGCAGGCTGCTTTCTCATTTAGTCTCATAGGCTGTGTTGAAACATCTTAGATTTCTATACATCTTTAATAATTACTAGGATCTTATTAAAATTTTACTGACTTACATACACATGCATGCGCACACGCACATGTGCACACACATGCACGCACACACAAAAAGTTTAAAGATTTTGAACTGTTAAGTTTTGTGTAAATGTTTAAACACTTGATATGATAAAATGTTAGAAACGTTAAACTGTGCCTTTCTTGAAAAAGTCTGCAATTTTTTTTTTGGCACCAGAATTGATGTTTTTATTTATAACACACAATGCTCAAATTTTTTTTATTATTTCAAAATTTTCAGCGATAGTTAAAACTGCCCTTTTACGCTTTGTTGATGTTTTGAAAATAACCCTACAAACCGTGAAGAACAACTGTGCCCAAGCGATCAATAAACTTGCAAGATGTGGTGTTGGGGTGGTAACTGAGATGAGTGCTATGAGATACACACTTCAACGAGTGGAAATGGATGACTCACGCAGGTCCCTGTGACAGGCTGATGGTCTAAAGAGATAAACATCCAGCAATAGACGTATATGGTACCGCTGCTTGTTAAATTACACATATTACAGCATCGCCTTACCGCAGAAGTTACAGTAGACGTTGAAAAAAGCAGAAAACTGGTTAAGCGAATCACGAATAAACGGGAGTGTAGTGTATAGATATTACTAAAATTTCCATCAGAAAAAAATTTCATATCTTAAAAATTTAATTTATGAATTTTTACTTTACCATTGTATTCCATGTATAATCCAATTATGAATTCAAATTCATTAGATTTAATTTGATTATATCTTCTTGGTAAAATCACTTTAAACATGTTATCTAATTCAACTTCAAATTTATAACAATTAATAGTACATATGAGATCAATATTCGTAATCAAATACAGACCAAGTTTTAATTCACAATTTTTTTTTTTTTTTTTTTAGTTATTTTTTGTCAAGTTTATTCAAAATTTGTGTTTGGCTCATTGAATGTAAAATAATTACTAAGGACAATTTTTTTATTCAAATGAATAACCAATGAATATATCTAAACATCTATATAAAATTATAGAGACTTTTACTGATTCATCGTTTTCCATTTATTAACATAAAAAATTATACAACTTCAGGTTTATATTACCTTATGTTTTTCTTAGTTTTTAAAAATAGTGATATAATATTATAAATAACAGATACTGATAATAATCCAAGAACAATATAAACAATTTTTTTCTTAAAATTCTTTATTCATTTAATAGTATAAAAAATTATACATCTTCTGTAATATTTTCTTTCAATTGATTATAAGTAAGATTTCTGTGACTAATCAATACAACATTACATATAATATGCTCAGGAACATTTTTATTACAATCAACACTAATTTTGATATTTGTTTTATCTTTAACCAAAGTTGTTTTTCTATAAGTACAGTCAATTATAATGGTCTACTAGCAAAATAAGAATAACATATATAGTCACTATGAGGATTAAATATTGCTTTATAATAAAGTTAATTGTTTCTATAATTCGTAGTAGTTTTTGTTTCAGAATTTCTAAAATTGTGATATGATAGATACATTTTATGAAAGAATCCAGCATCAAAATCTAAATTCCAATTTTCTTTAGGGGAAATTTCATTTCTTTCATTTATAACAGAAATATTTCTCACATCACAATGATTAAACATAGAAGCATGAAAATACTGTTCAGCACAATATTTTCTATTAGTTTGAAAACCAACTCTTACAGTATCAGGCATATCAGATTGTAGATTATAATATTGATCCTTTATATCAAAATTAAATGTTCTTATATGGCCAGAAGTCAGGTGGTGTGATGTCAGGTGAGCATGGTGGCCATACTATGGTGCTTCCCCTACCTATCCACCGGTTCGGGAAGTGCATGTCAATGTGCTGGCAAACCGCAATGGCGAAATGAGGTGGGGCCCTGTCCTACTGAAACCACATTGCCTCACGAGCATCTAAAGGAACTTCCTCAAAGTATTCTGGTAACATGTTCTGCAGGAACTGTAGATACGTAGCACCTCCGAGACTGTGACCATGCGGTACCAAGCCATGTTATCAGGCACGCAGAACTGCACACAGAATGGTCACAATGCCACGTAAACAAGGCTGCATACCTGCCCCTGCACATTGCCACTGCCATTAGCAGCTTAACTATGGACATTAGACTTTTGATTCCATGATGAAATATTCTCCATTTGTATTTGTCTACCCCACTCTGGTGTTTATTATCATTTGCTCGTGAACATCCGATATAAATTAGGTTAGAAAACTACATGAGATGGTAGTAAATACAAAATATAAAACATAACATTTTTAAATTATAAATACAAATTGTAAAAAAAAGTTTTGTGTTTTAGATAATAGTTTTAAACTTTTTTGTCTAATATATATGTTAAACTTGTTGAAAATAAAGATTTAAAAATTTTGATTGAAAAACGTATTACTATTATCTTTGTTATAGATGTTTGAATGGTATTGAATTTTCTTTAGCCTAATGATAGTTAATTCTTTTATTAATTATATAATTTTATTTTTAAATAATAAATTAAAGATTGTATTATATTATATTTAAGTTTATTAAACTTGCAGAGCCTGGTATCAGAGGCATTGAAAATATTACTAATTCAGTATCCAACACAATTGATACTGTACTTATTGACATGACCAGGAAGTACATTTTGATAAGCACATGGTCCTGCTCTGGAGAGTGTCAATCACTAACTGAACATACTCTTGTTGACAAGCTTGTTTTGTAATGAAGTTGGTAGCATTTGCAGATGTGTTTATCAAGTCGACTGATAGAATGCATTTGAGCTACTGTTTGCAGCACAAATCATAAAGTTGATTTTTCAGTTAACAAAATCATAAAATTAAAGTAAATTAGAGTTTTTTCAAAAAGCAAAGTACATATAAATTGATAAATTAAAATATTTGACATCATCTGAGATAGTTTTCATTAGACAAATTGGTAAATTGAAAATTTATTTTTAATTGGTTTTTATAAAATGCAAGTGAATAATGCTTGTAAAATTAACTATATAAATCATTTGATTTCCATTCACTATTCGTTAAAACCATTCAAGGCTTTCAAATCGTATTCGGATATGGGGCGAGTGGCCATAACTCTGTATCACAATAATGGGATTTGAAGCCTCGAGTGAGAGATATACAGTTTTTCACAAAATACCCTAATTAATCTTAAGTTCTTCTCCCTTCCACAACTTCAGTACGTATAGCCGAAAAAATTAACCACTGCTATAAATAGTGTTTGTGATGGCACATCCGGATAACAAAAAAAGGATGGTATTGTGGAGAAAATTGTGGAAAGCTTTTGAAAAGATACAAAATAAAGATGGGCTGGAGTATTTTACATTTTTTTAAATTATAATATAAAGTAATTTTTATTTCTAATATTTTATATGTATTTCAATATACTTTTGTTTTAATATCTTTTAATTTTATCTGAAGTGGCATCCCACTTTCTGAAATTCCATAATTATAATTTATTGAATTATTCTTGTGCCACTTTTATGCCATTTCGCTCCACTCTTGTTTTTTTTCTATTGTGCCACTATGGAAAAAGTAGTTGGTCTAATATTATTGTACCACTTTATCCCCAATAATTTTTTTATATTTTCTTTGTTTTATTTGTTTAGTGTTATTGTGCTACTTTGTTCCCAATAATTTTTAATATTTTTTTTTGTTTTGTTTTATTGGTCTAGTAGTATTGTGCCACTTTGTTCCCAATATTATTTTTGTTTTACTGGTATTATTATGCCACCAAGTACCCAGTAATTTTTTTTAATATTTTTCTTTGTTTTATTGGTCTAATGTTATTGTGCCACTTTGTCCCCAGTAATACTTTTGTATATTTTCTTTGTTTTTTTTTATTTGGAATCCAAAAAATTTATTAGTTTTGATGAAAAAATTGGAATTTTAGTAAGAAAATGGTTAATTTTGATGAAAAATGGAGAGGACTTGTTGCCCACTTTATAATAGGAGAATTTTAATAATTTTGGATCAAAATGGATTTCACTTTATGCCATTTCCATTGTGGTATTG
Organism: Clitarchus hookeri; assembly: GCA_002778355.1. Lineage (NCBI taxonomy): Eukaryota > Metazoa > Arthropoda > Insecta > Phasmatodea > Phasmatidae > Clitarchus > Clitarchus hookeri. The sequence continues at coordinate 285,220 of NQII01000015.1, forward strand.
CTCTACATTGTGGTAGTGATGTATTATAGGTATGGTTTTTGATTAATAATTAAATAAAAATGGTTATTTTAATTTAAAATTAGTTTAGAGGAGGTGCTGGCTAACTTTTTTGGCGAGAATTTGAGTAATTTTTGGGCAAAGCTGATTTCACTTTGTGCCACTTTCCTTCTTGCAGAAAATTTTTATAAAATAGGATATAAAATTGGCACAAATTTGGTTAATTTTTGTTAAAAATGAGTGATTCTAATGAAAATTTTTGATTTTTTATGAAAAATTTATTGATTTTGAAGAAAAAATTAGTTCAAAATAGTAAAAATGGATTATTTTTTCATTTTTTAAAAGTGAGATATTAGCCGCCCTATATCACTACAAGCAGGAGAGGGCTCCCTGGTGCTGTTTTGTCTGTTTCCCCTCTTATCACTGGGCCTGTGCTTCCATTGTCTGTCTCCCTCTTGCCACCTCTTACTTTTTACATTTCCCTTCAGCCAGTGGTGGTTATTTAATTACAAAATAAACATTACTCTACTTTAATCTTACTTCAAGCAGGCAGGAATGTTGTTTCTTTCACTATCTAAGATAGAATAACACACAGTGTATTACTCTTAACTGAAAAAGTTGGTTGTTAACAAGAATCAGTTGTGTGTAAACAATATAAAATGGCACTGGTGCTAGTGGTGCTGCACATGTGGACACACATTCACACTTGCACTCTTTGCAAGTTGACCATTGCGTGCACTATTGTGTTTCATACCATCTATAACCAAGTTGTCTTGTTTTGTTTACATTTAAGCAGTACGTTAACTTCATTATAGAGTTTTTTTTTCGCTGCGCTCACAAATGTATTTTGGTACGTAAAGTTTAAAAATGCATTGTTCTTATGGACAATTGGCGGAACCAAATTTATCCAGTGGAACCTTTATGTATTGGATCCAGATGGATTGAAAGTCAGCATTAATGGAACGTATTGTGTGGTTTCATTTTGATTTATCTGCATTTAAAGCCCACATTCATTGAAAGTCTACATGTATTGAAGTGTTTTATGGGGGCAGTAATTTACTTTATTTGCTGGTGTTTGCATACTTTACTGAAAAAATAAAACTTAATGTTTTATAAACTAGAAATTTTGAAGTATGTGAAGTAAGAGTACTGTTATTTAGCCTTGATTTTGTCATTGTTTATGTTTGCCATGAAAAATGGTTGCTTAAGAAAGTTTTTTTATATGCATATGTTACCAAAGAGTATGAAACTAAGAGCATCAAGAAATCCCAAATGGTGTGCTGTTATCACTCTGCACAAGTAATTGCTGGTAAAATATGAGATGATGTATTCATAACTATTCCAGCAAAATATATTCAGAAGCTTTAAAATAACAACCATTAACGTCTATACTTGATTTGACTAGCCTCATAGGTGAAACTGGTCCAGTGATGTAATTCATTTTGCAAGCATATTTTTAAGTTTTTTGCATGTGAAATGTAATCCTAATTGTGATGTTAAAAAATAAATCCATATGTGAATAGTAGCATTTCTTCCAAGACTGTACACCTAGTATAACTGTAACTATTACAACAAAACACTGATAGTGTCCAACAGTTGTCTTATTGGATAGTAAAAAGTATTCATTTGACATAGAGATAATCACAGAAAAATATTTACCTATTAGGATCCAAAAACTCGAATGCTCATTTCTATAACTGCATTTCAGCTCCCTAGATGTTTATTAGAAGGGCTGAGAATGTAGCATTTGCTTAATGTCATTATGATTGTTTCTTGCTTGATTTGAATGGAGTTCTACATATATTTGATGCACAATGTGCATCAATAATGCTAACTTCACATATTAGCAAAATAGTATTTTTTTTATATTGTTTCATAATTGTCTCAAAAATCTGAATTACAAGTAATGGAATGACCTTGCAGTACCTAGTAAATGTGTGAATTGTCACACGAAGCGGCAAACTGAGAGCTCAGTTTTACATAAAACAAAAGTTAGCGTTGCAGTGTACATGAATTCAGATTAGACCTAAATTCAGAATATGCTGTAGCAAACTCAGCAGAGAAATGTTCTGAATACCATCCTAGTAGCTTACAGTGTGCCTATGCCGACTGTTTCTCATGATTTTTTGCATCAGAGGGAAAGAAGTATACACTCATGTGATAATAGCGACTGTGGTATGTCCTCCCTTAATTCCTAGCCTGGTCCTTGTGGTCACCCAGAGGGCACCCCATGGTATGTGTATTAGCAAGTGTGAGGGGGGAGTGGGCAGTGCAAGAGTTGGTCAAAGTTAGGGAGGTGATTAACACCAAAAAATCTGTCAGAAATGTCGCAGTGACCAGGCACGTTATAATCGCGTAACATCATTTGTGTTTTGTTTCTGGTCAGGGTTTTGTGTAACGGTTCAGAGGACACCATAGTGCCAGACCTTAATTAGCAGTAATAAGGGATGGACC